>WOVY01010302.1:600000-825593 GCA_013436015.1 Rhipicephalus annulatus | reverse complement strand
TCTTTACACCAAATTCGGTCTAGGTATTAAGTAAAGGTGATTCTGTGTAGTGCATGAAGCTCAGTAATATTAGTGCAATTTTTTTGCCACATCAAAAGTAAGGAAGCAGTGCTCTTTATATGGCAAGTTATATGATTACACTTCGTCTTAAAGTAGAAATGAATTTTTGCAGTTTTCTTATGATGGCTGTTTTCTGCATTTGATATACGACAGCTTCCGTTCCGAAGTTCCCCATGGCCCTCAATAGAAGACTTCAAAAATCATTTTCCTCAGTTAAACAAAAATTGTAATGATAACACTTGCCATATAACAAGAACTGTTTATTTGCTTTCAACTTACACATAAAAGTAATTTTCAATTAGACAAACACACAGCCCAAGTTGCATCTCAATGTGGACAAAAACGATTATATAGTGATATTTGTAATCTGGACCTAACAATATTTTTTTTCGTGAAATATAACTTCTGTGCAGTGAGTATTTGTGGCTCAAATATTCATACAAAGTGCAGTATTGCCATACAAGAAATGCAAACGATAAACAGTGTGGCTGAATTCTTCAAAGCCTATGTAGCGGAAAAAATGCACTAATGTTACTCGGCTTCAAATACTTTAAGAAGCACCTTTACTGAATATGTAGATCAAATTTGATATGGCAAGAAAAAGCGGTACTTTGAAATTTTTCTCACAAATAACACACGCACAACATTCCATGAAATTCTGAAGGTACCCACGTGACCACTACTTTTTCTCTTCAAAACATTTCTGCAAATAACTATTTTCAGAAAAGTAAATTACCATCATTTTTTAAACTATACATCTGTGATGGTCGCCAGGCAGTATAGTTTGTATGTTTGGTGTAGAATAGCCCAGTGCGAAAAACAACAAATGTCTGAGCATCCTTTGACGCTCGGGCAATTTCGAAAGCATTTGTTTGTTAGCAGCAATTCAGTTAAGCCCTTGTCTTCATGCTTAGGCCCAGAAACAAAACACAAGTAACCAAAGTAGTCCTAACAGTCATGCAGTCTCGCTGTTCCAAGGCTTGTGGAGCCTAATTTAGTGTAAGCTTCACCATTTTTTAAAAATTCAGATTCAACCAACAAGTTTTGGAGGCACAGTGCATTTTCAGCTAACTTGTTTCACACCAGTTACTTGGATAAAAAGCGGAAAGTAGAGGTAAAAATACCATTTTAAAGGCATTGTAGGTAATAAAAAAAAGGACTGCTTTCTTTTTTTGTGTGGTGCTTTGCCTTAACGCTGTGCTTTTTTGTGGTATAGTTCATTGTCTAGTGAACATAGGCCTTAAAAACTAACATTAGCCATGTTGAGATCGATTTCTTGGTTATAGTCATAGTAGCCATATTAAAAATATATGACTTCAAACTTGATTGTTCTTTTGAAGATTTTTTCTCGCATAATGATATTTCAGTTTTAGTCAATTTTGTTATAAGAAAACATGATGTCATAATAGGGTCACTTTTTGTAGAGTCGTTCAGTTCTACCTTACCTTTTACATTCCTATTAGAGCAGTTATTTTCAATATCAGTATTTAAAATTGAATGAGCATGCTGTATGTAGTTAGGTGTAAGCACTTACAGATAGCACATGCACCCAACTTTTCTGTTGGCAGTTTACTTCTGTTATTCTTGATTTATATGTGGGGTTTCACGTCCGAAAACCACAATATGATTATGAGAGACGCCGTAGTGGAGGGCACTGGAAACTTCGACCACTTGAGGTTCTTTAACGTACACCCAAATCTGAGCACACGTGCCTACAACATTTCTGCCTCCATCGGAAATGAAGTCGGGATTTGATACCGCGACCTGCGGGTCAGCAGCCGAATTTCTGTTACTCTTGCTTCCCTATATGTGTGCAGTTCTGTTATAGTTATCTGGCTTGCACAGATTTTTAATGGCACCTGCCTGGTCCTGCTTGCTTTCATGGTGATTTTAGCCTTCATAAGTTGCATAGGTTTAACTCCCAAAATTGTTGAAGATGCCAATTTTGTGCACAAACTGTATAGTATAAAGGCAGCAGATGTACATGCACACACTATTGATTGTACATTGAGAGCTTTCACTTGCAGTTTCTAAAGTTTTACTGCGCAGAGAGCATTTAAATCATAATTTCATAAGGACATATTAATCGATTATCTCTACCATTGAAAATCATGACAACCTAGTTATTTTCATTGTGATAAGCATGCTGTTTTTTTGATGTGGCAGAACTAATTTATACACTAATTCCTTCTATTATTCACATATGCATAACATGATGGATTGTGTGCCTTACATTTTCAGTTTCATTCTGTGTGTTATATTTCTTGTGCATGTGAACTAATGTGCTAACATGTGTCTCTGACATTATTTGTGCCAACTATTTTCATTTCCAGGTGCCTATGAAGGACACAAGTTTTATGGCAGTGACCTTCCAAATTTACAGTGGTGCCGGAGCCTCAAGCAGCATTTCGCCGATCTCCACAAGGCGTTCATGAGACAAACACAGCGCCACACTTTCACAGTGCTATGATTATTATTTATGTTTAAACATTTCGTTCTAAAATTGCTGTTACATTGTGTTTTGTGCCACCATCCTGTGGCTTAGGTGGAGCTCGTGAAATTACGGTGCAGTCACCTCATTTGTGTACCATCAACACTGCAATGTCACTATTCACAGCTGGAGCATACAGACAAATAAAAAATTATATTGATTGTAGCAGGGCTGGTGTGTATAATAATGCTTCTCTATTCATAATAATAACTTTATAAGTTCTTTAGGTCTTGCATAGAACACTGCATTAATGTGTTGCAATGTAACCACCATTTATGATCGCTAGCATGTTAATTTAGTAGTTTTGTAATGTATTTTATTTGAAAGGTAATTTTGCTTCCGCATCACCACAATTAGAAAGATGCCGATGATTCAATCCCTCATTAAGTAGCTTCTCAACACAATTGTTTCTTTCAAGCCTTTGTTTTCCATCAAGGCTGTTTTAGATAGCAAACATATTTCACCTTCATGCAACATATTAAAAATAAAATATTCATATATATTTCTACACAGTACTTGCTTTTGCAAACAACATGAATGGCCAATTGCTTTCACTCGAGATCTAGAATGTCCATTTGATCTTTGCAAGATGCAGCAGATAGCTGCATGGTTTCTGCATTAGGCTGATTTCCGTAAGCTGCTTATCGGGTAATTTAGCATGATATGGCACTTTCCGTAAGCTGCGGATGTCCGCATCTTTCTGCACGATATGGCGTTTCCCGTAAGCTGCGGATGTCCGCATCTCTTCGCATGATATGGCGCTTTCCGTAAGCTGCGGATGTTTGTATCTTTCCGCATGATGCGGCTTTCCGTAGTCCAATAATTGCGTATGTACGGATCCGTATATGCGGAATTTTTCAGTAGGGGAGGAGATCCAATATGTGCTGTCTTCAGTAAAATGAACAACTTCACCAGGAACAGATGGAGTTACATACGCTGCTCTTGCTAATTTGTGCAAGGAAAGAAAATTACACCTGTTGGACATCTATACTAAACGTTGGCAAGAAGGAAAAGTTCCGGAAAGTTGGAAGATATCAAAAGTAGTACCCTTGCTAAAGCCAGGGAAGAGCCCTATGCAGTTGGACTCGTTTAGGCCGGTTAGTTTGACAAGTTGTTTTTCAAAAGTGATGGAAAAAATGATCAGTAAACGAACTTTATGGTGACAAGACATAAAAAAACTACTACTAGAAAGCATAGCCAGCTTCAGAAGAGGTAGATGCACAATGGACTGCATTATGGATTTGGTCACAGATGTGGAAAACCAACGAACGCAAGGAAACATCACTGTCGCTGTATTCCTTGATGTCCACCGAGCATACGACAGTGTGTCACGTTCACGTTCTGGAAGGTCTCGCTTTACAGGGATTCAAGAAGAGATACTGCGTTGGATCGCTGACTTCCTGAATTAGCGGAAAATTTTTGTAGTTACGCAGGAGGCCCCAACGTTACAACATGTCGTCAACCAAGGAGTGCCACTGGGCAGCGTGCTAAGCCCTACTCTCTTTAATGCAGTCATGGCGCAGCTCCCGTATAATCTTCCACCTAACATCAGATGTTCAGTATATGCTGATGATAGAAGTATATGGACGTCTGGTCCATCGTTTTTGGATGTACAACAAACTCTACAAGAAGGATTGGATTATGTAGACCGTTTTCTTAAAAAAAAGAGGTATGGCACTGAGTCTGGCTAAAACAGCCATACTACCGTTCACATTAAAAATACCTGGAAATTTCCAGATTATTCTGCGAAATCAGCCTATTCAAATGGTTGAAACTCATAAATTTTTGGGAGTAATTTTAGACCGGAGACTAACATGGTCGCCTCATGTCCAGTCCCTTGAACAAAAAATAAATCAGGCCATTCGAATCCTCCGGCATCTCTGCGGGGCCAAATGGGGTGGTACTAAAGAGTCGTTATTAGCCCTACATGTTGCCTGGATACGCCCCATCGTAACTTACTCACTGCCTTTTCTGCACGGACTTCCAACCTCCACCGAATGGAGACTTCGCTTGTTATTGGCAAGGAGCTTGATGGTATGTCTGGGTTTACCACGGTCATTTTCCAGTGCTTTAGTGTATGCGGAGGCTCGAGAGCCACCTTTGGCAGTACTCCGAACTAAAGAAACATCTCGAAATTTATTTAGAAAATTCACGCAACATGAAAGTCATTTTTTATCAGGTGCTCTAACACAAAGGACGGCAACGAGACTACAGGACACTATATCATCATTTCAAGCAGTGGTACCAGAATTTAAACAATGGAAACCTTCAAAACCACCTTGGACGCTGCCACTTCTCAACGTTATCCGTGAAATAGACGGCATAGAAAAGAAAGCAGACATGGCACCTCTAGTAGCGGCACAGTTGGTACTTCATCAGCTTCATGTAATGCATAATGAAAAAACGAATTTATATACAGGCGGATCATGCACTGAAGAAGCGTCAGCCTGTGCGGTCTTTATACCCGAAATCATGAAAAAGAAGATGTACAAATTAACGCACAAATCTTCATCGACGACCGCAAAAATGGTGGCTACCTTTGAAGCAGTTAAGCTTATATGCGAGAATCCTGAGCCACGAAAAAGGGTGATATGCACTGACA
Source organism: Rhipicephalus annulatus (assembly GCA_013436015.1). Taxonomy (NCBI): domain Eukaryota; kingdom Metazoa; phylum Arthropoda; class Arachnida; order Ixodida; family Ixodidae; genus Rhipicephalus; species Rhipicephalus annulatus. The sequence continues at coordinate 820,440 of WOVY01010302.1, read as the reverse complement.
GCAAACCTGTTCTTCAGCAAATCAGAAATGTGAGATCACCTTACAAAAATGGTGAAATAGCACAATGTATTGCAGAAACTGTGGAATATGCCTCATCGCAGGGTCACAACATCGTATTCCAATGGATACCCAGCCACAATGGAATAAAGGGAAATGAAGAGGCTGATAGCCTCACGAAGAAAGCATTGAAGGAAGGACGGGATTGCGCAATACCTATGTCTGGGGCGGATATTCGACATTTCATATCGGAAGGAGCTAACCATTGTTCGATGGAGAAGTGGGTTGAGAGCCCTAAATTAAAGGAAACGGTACTTTATGAAGTTGATCCACACAGAAAATTTTCCATAGCTACAGACCTCTCACGACTCCTAGAGACATTAATCCACCGTCTTCGATTGGAAGTAGCATACACAAACAGCTTCCTGCACAAGATACATCGATCCAACTCACCCGAATGCCATTGTGGTCATGCAGAAGAAAATGTTCGCCATATTCTTTTGGAGTGCGTTAAATATGCGAATGAAAGAGAAAAATTAAAGAACAAATTAGCAAGTTTGGACAGACGGCCCCTCACAATAAAGAAACTACTTGCACCATGGCCTGAGACGCATCTCCAGAAAAAGGCAATAATCTGCCTGACAGATTTTTAGTGGCGACCGGACTGGACAAGCGCCTATGACAGACAGCCTGAGATGGGTGTATATAAAATGTTGTAATGTATATACTGACAGTAGAATAGTAAGGTGTGCGTGTAAATAGTTTATGACTGTGTGAACTGCGCGAAGAAAACTGTGTATTGGCATATTTGAACTGGTTTTAGTGTGCAATTATGTTTTTTTTTCTTTTCCGTATTGTTAATGTTTGGGTAACGTTCGGTATCATTATTTTATTTTTAGCTGAAGAACTTTGTGACATGGAGTAGCCGAGGCAATACGGACCTCAACCTTTCCACAGCAAAACAGTTAAAACAGAAAACAGAAAACAGAACAGACAGAGTGTATTTTTTGTTGCTGTTACAATGATTAGGGCTTATTAGATGGCTCCCGAGTTTAAAACAGCAAAATGAAAGCTCTTGCAATTTAGTAATTTGGAGAAGCACGTGCAGAACTCAGTGTTATTTGCAACGAAGTGGCTGGTAAAAATGGCGAAAGCTGTCATAAGAAATTATTTCTTATGCGGTTTGACAAATTTATCAATAAAGAACACCCCGATTATGATTTCACTGCTGTATTCTGTATTGTGCTACTTACCAAGGTTGAAAACGTGCCTGAAAGCACGCATTTGTTTTGGACATTGCCTAGATTCGATTCAGGCGAGGCTTGAGCACGAGAATGTTTTTGCGCGAAAAATGATTATGATGATGCTCGTTAGATGATTGACGCCAACTAACTCAGGGCTTTGCCCAAGAGTCGGGCGAATCACACAGTTTGAATTCATTTAAAGCACTAATAGAGGTTACATACACAGATAAAGTGGAGTGTTATGTATAGGAAATCAAACTTGTCAGTATTCTTTCTCTTATAGGCATCATCCACTCATCAGAGGGAGCCGCGTTTCTCGCACTGCCAGTCCCATGTTCGCTGACGCTGGCCGTAACGGGCACGCAGAAAAGAGACTTGAGCACGCGTCCCTCATCTAGTACAGCCACACTCCGCCCACTCATGCAGGGAGAGAAATGCGCGCACCGCGTTCCTTTCCGACAGACCCCGTCGCACAAGTGTTTTATCCGCTAGTGGGCACGGCGAGAATGCTGGCGCAAAACACTGACGCTGTGACTCGGTCTTCTACAGGCTGTGTGCCTGTCATCCACCCCTTTCTTCAATGCTCCCACATTCAAGCCGTTTCTAGCAGTGCCAACAAGTGACACCAATGATAAAGCTGCGTGGCCCCTTTCAATGCTGTTTGATGCGAGGAGCAAGAGTCACGCATTTGTGACGTCGACGGAACCAGGACGAACTTGCCGCTTGGCACGGGGAAAACGCTGAGTGCAGATTACTGACCATGCGACTCCTTCTCCTTGAACCTGGTTAGTTAAAGTAGCCCGATGCACAGAGATGAGACACCTGGTTGTATTGCCGTGCCCCCGTGTGTCCTTGAGTATTGAATATGAATGCGCGCTTTCACACAAGCTCTTAGACAGCAGTGATGTTGAAAAGAATGCGGGCCACTTCATACAGAAAATGTTCAAATTGTTAGTGAGCGACCAACATCAAATCAGAGACGATATCACTCCTTTGAAAGAGCGACTTCAGTCCACAGAGAAAGCTGTGCGCGGCTTTGAAAAGCGTCTAAACAACTTGGAGCATAGCATGGTTAAAATAAATTTAATAAACTTGATAAATTCAATAAACGCAGTGCAGAAATAGGCTAAAGTTCTAAAAAAGCAAAAAAGAAACACTGATTTGGAAAAACCACTACCGCGGTTCGAAGTTTTTTTTTTTGTAATTCCGGAAGAGCCGAATGAATCCGAAGCGAAACTACAAGATCAGGTTCTTCGTGACGTGTTTCGTGATAAACACGGGAAATGTTGCACATCCGTGCTGCGATTTAACCAACTAGGAAAAGAAACCTTAGAAAGGCTGGTCATTACACTCTAATAGAAATATCCTTGAAAAGAAGCTTTACGAAAGAAGGCACGTGAACTGAAAGAAGTGTGCGTATTGTTGCAAACTGATAATTGCACACGCACGCTTTGCGTACGCCCAATTTTGTAGAGCAGTACACTAGACAATAGAGATAGTGGTAAAAAGGTTAAGCACGTTCTATCTGTCATGCTGGTCGCCTGTCATGGTCACAGTGAAACCAGTCATTCGAGATCATATACGTTTTGCCCTACAGACAACCATATATGCAGCAACCCGTACTAAATTAGAAACACTTATAGGCGAACTTCGACCACATTGAGTCTATCTATCTATCTATCTATCTATCTATCTATCTATCTAGTCACCACGACTTTTAGCTCTTCTGGCCATTTGAATAATGGTATCAATACCAAAGTTGACAGGGCACAACATGACTGTATAATGAGAATAAGTGACTATTAATAACAGATAAATCTAGATAGTTTTTCATGAGTTTTATGATTTACATTTTATGGTGTTGCTGTTTTTGTGTTGGTTACGTTAACAGGAGCTATTGCGAAATGGTATGGTATGTCATGACTGTCTGGCGAGGATAAGTTACAAACCCTCACGCTGAAATCATGACATGCATGTCAAGTGTGTCTTGACTACGCGCCACGTTCATGGTGCGTTCACGCTCATTTCACTAGCTTCATATACCAAAGTAGGTATTCCCGGTCATGAATTCATGCCGAAAATACATGACTGGTGGTGATATGATAGTCATGAGATGCATGTCATGTAAGAATATCACTACATGCCGTGCTCATGATGTGCTTGCGGCTGTTTCACTATTTTCACCTGCACCATATTTGGTATGACACGTTTGAGCATGATAATCGTGGCATGGAAGTTATGTACGGCGTAATGTACGTTCACTTCGTAACGTTGTGCTGTTTTTAAAGCAGCATATCAATCTTTCTCATTCGCCCTTTGTATGTAATTGATTTTCACTGTACGTGAAATCTGCCTTTCTTTACATTGGTCATGTCTAGCCCTACCCAAGTGCATGTGGCGCAACATCTCTATTGCAATATATGATGAGCACGTTGAAGGTTACATCTAGCACGTTTAAAGCCTGGTGATCGTTTGTTATATTCAAGGCACGTCGGCATTTTTTTATAAAGCTCCATGACATTGAATGCGGGTTTCATTAAAAAGTTTTCGTCATATTAGCTCAACGTGGAGAAGCCACTTGTGCCCAAGTCTGAGAGGTGTAGCTGGGGGCTTACAGACACGGTTGCAACGACATTTCAGCAGTGCTCGCCTATAAAATATCTAAAAGCGTTACGATCCGGCGTAAAATTCGCCTTGTGATGCCACGACTTGTACTAATATGCCAAAAACAAAAAAAACAACGCCATCAGAACAAACTGTAACACCAACGCATGTTTGGCAATTCTTACAGTGTTGCTTACCTTGGCTACACTGTCAAGTAAAAGTGAGAGGCTTGTGCAATTTTCAAACTACAACCTTCGCAAGCCACCTGCGGCGATATTCGCTGCATGAAGTGTGATGCTCACGAGTACGTCTCCCAGGGAATGTAAGCCTAGCCTACCGGTTTAGTCGGTATTGAATGTCACTGGCGCCTCTGGGTTTAATGATAAGCGATTCGGATTAGTGAGAATGATTGTAAACTAGAGCCTTGGCTTTGCAATTGGTTAAACCGAATATCATTACTTCTTGAGAACGGCGTTCGCACAAGGAGCGATAAACATAAATGCGACGAGCGAATAGCCAATGCCTGCTACATAACTTCAAGCTTGCTGATTGTTGTCGCGGGAACAGACGTCACTCCATTTATATCGCTGTGTTTCGCTGCACCGACATGCCTACGCCTGCTCTCGTCACCCGACAGACATGGATTGGGAAGCCTGACGAACAACACGGCGTGTTGGTGTGATTGTTGGCGACTCGAGAAAACCTTATTTTTCTGTTTGCCTGACCTGCAGAGTGTATATGTGATGCGCTTTGTACACTGGATATTCGCAATCTGTGCGGCTTCAAATCCGGACAGTTGGGCGATGCTCCGTGGATAATTGTCGCGACAAAGGGACTCGGATGTTCTCGGTTTTTAAGGACAACCGGAGAACGACATGGGAGAGCGTCGTTCGTCGAGCAGTCGTCGACATCTATTTTCTTTATGACCCGAAGGTACGTGTGCCAGCGCTATATATTTCGTAGTCGTTCCAATGGCACCCTGTCTACCATATTCTGTTCCTGCTCTAAATTAATGGTCTCGCGTGTGCTTCTGACTTGTTAGCGTAATCCCTGGCAATAAAATATATAACGCACGTGTGTGGCAGTACATTTTCAGAACAAGCTTTGTCTCTTCAGCGTCAGTCAAGGTCTTGAAATATGCATTTAGCACCATGGCCTTTTTGCATTACCTCCATTCACTTGGTTGAGAAACAAAAGTGAAGGAATGCTGTCGCATTGCTAAGTGCATCTGTTTTGTACATAGTATTTACTTGCCGTTGTTCCAACCACTTTCGTACAGCATAATTTTACGCCTGTCTCACAAGCACTTTCGCATAATTTGTTTCCTTGAAATTTACATGTTTGTAGACACTTGCGTAAAGTGCTTTCCTAAGTAGTTTTGAGGTGCGTGAGCTCTACTTAAGGCTATGATATTTAAAAGCATTATCAAATATACCTTTCTACCAATGGCCGTGCAGCAGAAGTGTTCACTGGAACTACACGGTTTAATTTACACTCAGTACTAACATTTTTCCTGGGCTCTAGGTTACATGTCTGACTACGCACCAGTGCGAGAGGGGCCGGAGCAAAAAAAAAGAAATGCAAATCCTTGGGTCGGTCACAAGAGATATTAACGAAAAAAAATTCTGTTTTCTCTTGCGATGGTCTTCAACCTGATATTTTGCTGAGTAACATACATGTTGCAGCTGCATAAACTCACCTCCGAAACTTTTGTGTGTTAGACAGATGCTCGAAAGAGTACAAATGAAACTACAGAAACTTTACGTAATCCGGATTTAGGCAGATTACGTACATCTGCTTGTTGTACAAGGTAGAATTTGCAAGCGGAACGCAAATTTCTATTAGCAAAATGTTATTCGTGAGGCAGAGACAAGAATGCAAAGTAGCGAGCATTTCCTAAGCGTGTTGCTAAGTAGTTGGTTAATTTTCAAGTAATATATAGAACAAAACCTAAACGAACGTCTGAAAAAAAATATCAGTGTCCTTTGCGCATGCATGTTCAATCGTGCATGTGTGAGCCAGATTTTGAACATATTTGCGTGCATAGAAGGAGGAAAAACAATGTGATGATAATAATATGTAGGGTTTAACGTCCCATAACCACTATATGATTATGAGAGACGCCGTAGTGGAGGGCTCCGGAAATTTAGACCACCTGGGGTTCTTTAACGTGCACCCAAATCTGAGTACACGGGCCTACAACATTTACGCCTCCATCGGAAATGCAGCCGCAGCAGCCGGTATTCGAACCCGCGCCCTGCGGGTCAGCAGCCGAGTACCTGAGCCACTTGGCCACCGCGGCGGGGCGAAAAACAATGTGGCACGTGAACTTTTGGAGGCGCATTTCATCAATGTAAAAGAGATATGTGTATCAGTCACATGTTTGTCTCTCGTACGTAAACCTGAACGACAATTTTTGGAGGTAGTGCTTTCAGTATACCTGGAGCGCGATATTGTTACCTCCTGTTATGTGCAACCTAACCTGGCCAAATGTGTGCATGCTAACAAATAGTAACGTTTTTAAATGAAGTTAGTTGCAAGTTGACGCCCTTTTCTAAGCCCTTCCTTTTTTGTCTATATCAGCAGCGTCCTAAATATTTCTTCATAACGAGAGTCACTAAACATTAGAAATCAAAAAGGAAGTTTTATCCGTAACAGTAATTGTTGCGGTGGCTTAACATCTGCAATCCACGATATGATTATCAGGAGATGTCATAGTAGAGAGCTCCAGAAATTTCGACTGCCATGAGTACTTCACCGTGTACCTAAATATAAGTTCGTGGTCCTCAAGCATTGTCGCCTTCATCGAAAATGCACACGCCGAGACCGGGATTATATTTATTCCTGAGATGTTTCACTTGTAACTGTAGACATGAGAGCCAAACCTGACATTCCTAATTCGTGTTCATTGAATGAAATGAATAAATTCTTATGATCGGTTGACAACATGGAAGAGGCATATACAAGCTGCGCGCGAAAAATGTGTGAAAAACTAGCTTGCCTGTGTCGGTGTAGGAATTCGGAGTATTGTCGGTGTAGTCATGTGCTGCAGCTATCGTCAGCGCATAATTTTGAGATGGGCGCACAAGCGATGGCAAGGCACAAGGCGAAGAGAAGGCTACTTACGACACTAGGCCACCACGAATATGGAAGAGCCACTGGTTCACACTATTTTGTTTGTCCCGCTGTATGACGCCGACAGCATGAGCCGACTTAATCACCAAGCCACGTCTGTGTCATTTGAGGCGCTCGTTCTGGCAAAAATAACAGACGAGAGAAAAAATGGCCGCAAGAACGTTCTGGTGATAGATGTTCCACCACGTGCTGCTTTCGACGTATTGATCAAAGTCAATGTGCTGGGGAAAATCAACGTACGTTTTTACATACCACATGGCAAGGACTCAAGGGCAGGTGTTATGAACGGTGCCGACACTTCTATCAGCAACAATAATTTTCCCATTCTAATAAAACCAGGGTTGGAAACTACTAATATCTTGTAAGCCCACCGTGTCGGGAACTCACGATGCGAAAAACTTGTTTTCATAAGTGACAGTCTTCAATCTCAAGTAAGAGTTGCTCATTTTCGACACACAGTGCGGCTGTTCGTGCCGAGACCTCTTCAGTGTTGGAACTGCTGTAAAATGGGACACTGCGTTCAACAAGTTCTGCTGTGTGATCCCAATGCCCGGATTCGCACAACACAGAATCCTGCCAAGGAGAAAATTGCGAGTGCGGCAATTGCAGAGGTTCTTAAGATGCGTCTTCAAACGAGTGCCCTGATGTGAAGAAGGAGATCCAAGTGCTGAGGCAGATGACCAGAGATGGTTCCACCCACAGAGAGGTCGTTGCTAAAGTGCGACGTCGGCGTTCTTGCTCAGGAGAACTTCTAGAATGCCTTCTTCCAAGGCAAGGAATACACTACTACTCCATATTACGCATTTACCACCACAAGCACCAAAATTGCCAACAACAAGCATTCTCAGAAAGACGCAAGAATCATTGACCCTGACGCGTGGCCAGCCCTGCCGTCGATGACACCGCCAGTAGAGTCGCAGCATCGCCCGCTGAAAGCTACTTCAGTGCGAGTAAGTCGCGACAGTCGAGATAACGATGTAATAGACGTGATTAGGACCCTCGTGAAGACCATTTGAGTACAACGTTTTTCAAATATCGGGCGCTTTGAATCCGGGCTATGAAGTCTATAGAAGCACTATGACTCTTTCTCTGCAGCCCTTTCGTAATTAGGTGGAAAAGGCATTAATTTTCCAACGGGATGCCTAACTCCTTCAACCACGCATTTAAGATTTTCGGCATTTTGTATTCAAGAATCAGTTACCAATTATTGTCGTTTGTGAATCACGCCTTCACATTGCTTTACGACTATCCAAATACGAAGATTTCAGTTCTGCTACCTGTAAAGAATACAGTAAGGTCATTGTTTACATCAGGTGCGAACTCACATATATTGAGCACCCAGTAACACTGGATGATACGTGTGCCTGCCAGTTAAGCGTAAGAACGTAAATTTCACGCTGGTGGCAGTATATATTTCGCTTTCAGGCCGCTTTGACCCTGCAAGATTAAGTGCCATTATATTAGCGACGCCTAGGCCATGAATTATTACTGGTTATCTTAACGCTCATCACCCGCAGTGGGGATGCCAGAAGAAGGACCGTCGAGGAAGACATGTGTCCTCCTTTGCATCCGAAAACCAACTATACTGTTTAAATGACGGCACTCTAACGTTTTTAAGGGGTCTGACATATAGTACGTGTCTGGACCTAGCGTTTTGTGTCAAGTAGCCTAAGTACCAAGGTGCAGTGGTTTGTGGACAGTGAAACTCGTGGCAGTAATCACATCCCTACCTATAAAAATCAAGGGGCTAAGCCAGTCGCAGATAGCTTCCTCTTCACGGATGGACTGAACAAAGTACAGGTCGTCCACAGAGAAGCGGCGCAAGGGAAACCAAGAAGGTACTCTTGATAGCCTAAAAAGTATAATGTAAGCGGCTATTCAAAAGGCAACGTTTCATTGCGGACCTTTGTCAAATTTTTGGTCATATGAAATGGAGTTGAAGCGACTTCGATAAATCAGTCGTCGCGCCGAACGACGTTATAGGCACACGAAATCCATCTACGACTTAAGGGAGGCAAGACGTCTACAAAAGAAGATTCAGCGTCGAATAAATCACTACAGTCACTAAAATGGAAATCATTATTCGAGTCGCTCAATGCCCACAAACGTCTTTTGCAAATATGGAGAATAATCCTTTGCCTACGATCATTGCCACAACAACATCGCCCATTGAAATGCCTTGCTCTCCGCTAAAGCCGACGTGAAATCGATGTAGCAGAAGGCTTCTGCGCCATGGTTGCAAAAAACGGTTCCGGGATCACCGTATGTAAACTACGAAACGCGCCGATGTCCAGAGACACTCGGATGGACATTCTGTTTTTTCTAGAGGACCTTCTGGCAGCATTGGCAGCATGCAAGCATTATTCATTTCCTCGACCCGATGGAGTCACTTACGTGGCCCTCGCTAACCTAGAACAATCAGCTCGGCGTGCCCTTATAGCTGTATACAATGACTTGTGGAGCTACGGTTTGGTTCCTCCTTCGTGGAAGTGCAGCCGCCTTGTGCCCTTGCTCAAACCAGGTAAATCACTTCTAGACTCGGCCTGCTATCATCCCATCGCGCTTTCCAGCTGTTTTGGAAAGGTGATGAAGGGGATGGTGTTGACTCGCCTATAGTGGTACCTGGAACATAATATATACTCTGATGCTTTGACTGGCTTTCGACGTCGACGGTCTTTCATAGACACGTTTGTCAACCTTGTCACGTCTGTGCAACAGCAGAAAAGCCTAAAGAGAATATTAGAGACACTTTTCTTGGATGCTAAGGGTGCATATGACAATGCATTGCATGAACCACCCTTGACGCCTCGGGCAACACTGGATTGGGGGGCTGCGTCTACTAATGAATCCTCAGTTATTTGAAGGACAGAATCTTGTTTGTTCAGACAGAATCTTGTGCAACAAGGCACCTATACTTATTTTGGTGTATCTCAAGGTCGGGTCCTAAGCCCTATACTTTTCAACCTTGCGCTCATCGGCTTTGTTGACGTCCTGCCGTGCTCCGTGCATCACTCGATATACGAAGACAACATCTGTCTGGGGATCAGGGGTGACGCGTCTACACGTACGAGCCAGGCTTCAGAGATCAGCTTCCCTGATGTCAAACTACCTTCAAGGACGAGGACTGGAGCTGTCATCTGAGAAATGCTAACTGGTTGCGTTTAAGCCCAAGGCTATGACACCATACGCCATCAGAGTTAATAACAGACGATCTGCTATCAAAAACCCCTACCGTTTCCTGATAGTAATAATAGATCGTGGCTTGTCCTGGAACCCTCAAATGACTCACATGGAAAAGAAACTCATCATAATCATCCACGTCCTGAAGTTTCTTGCGGAAAAGTCACGGGGTGGATCGGTAAAAGCCATGCTTCAACTGCATACTGCACTTTTTATCGGCTTCATGTGCTACAGCCTACCTGCACTCGGCAAGGCCCTAATAACAAACGTACGCGTACTCCAGTCCATACAAGCTCAAGCACTGAGAATATGCCTCAGGCTTCCAAGATGCGCATCCTTAGCAGCGACTGTTGCAATCGCTCATGAACATCCTATCGCAACCTGCATTCGTGTCGATGCTTTAAGAACGCACATAAGACATGCCACCCCTATTAAATCGCATCACCTCACCTCCTTTCCAACTTCCAGGCTACGCTCTGCGTTCTGCACTACTATTCCTTCACATCGCACGCAGATTCCCGAGAACTCAACGCACGCAACAAGACCATCGTTACTATTGTGGTGTCTACATCCACTGTAAGCCGTGACAACCATCTCTAGAATGCAAAAGAAAACCTTGTCAAATTTAGCCCTAAACAAACAACATTTATCTTTATTTATGGCAAACAAAGTGCACGCATTGACATTTACACGAATGGGTCAGTTACTTGACCAAGCACAACAGGCGCAGTGGAGAAATTCATCACGATAAAGTTCAGGACATCGCATTCGACATCATCCATGGCTGCAGAAGTCGCCGCCATTCGTGCCATCTTGGATTTCCTAGTTGAAAAACCACAGCAGACATTGTCAATCTTCTCCGACTCTTGCCCCGCCGCGGTGGTCTAGTGGCTAAGGCACTCGGCTGCTGACCCGCAGGGCGCGGGTTCGAATCCCGGCTGCGGCGGCTGCATTTCCGATGGAGGCGGAAATGTTGTAGGCCCGTGTGCTCAGATTTGGGTGCACGTTAAAGAACCCCAGGTGGTCTAAATTTCCGGAGCCCTCCACTACGGCGTCTCTCATAATCATAGAGTGGTTTTGGGACGTTAAACCCCACATATCAATCAATCAATCTTCTCCGACTCCAAAGCAGCCCTTCAGGTGTGGAAGCTTGGGCTAGTTAGTATAGCATGATCATAGTTATAGCGCGAGAACAAAACGACGACACAAAAACAAGAAGGACACCAAAGACACGAGTACTCGTGTCTTTCGTGTCCTTCTTGTCTCTGTGTCGTCGTTTTGTTCTCAGGCTATAACTATCGCCAAGCCCTCCAGGGCATTGCCTCGCCATATCGTCATGAGCCAAATGAACAGGTAGTCACTAAAATAAGACACCTTCATCATCCTGCTATAGAGAAACAACATGACAGCGCATCAAGAGATTCCGGGCCACTGCAGCATCGATGGAAACGACCGCACAGATGAAACAGCCCGATCTGCTCATGATGATTCCCCTTTTGCAGCTATACCATTATCAAGAACAAACGCCGCTACAAGGCTTCGATCACTTGCATGAGAACTGAAACTCGCTCAGTGGAATTCACCGGTATTCACTAACGTTCACCTTCACAAATTAGACCCGCACCTACAGCTTTCTTTTCCATCATGAATATCCGGAGCTTACGAGACACTTTTGTGCCGTCTGCGGATTGTAGTGACTTTTACGAATGCTTATTCCTTATGAATCGGAATGGCCAGCAGCCCGACACGCGGCAACTGCGGCTGCACGGTGAAATTGTCCCATTTTCTCGGCTAGTGTGCTTGCTTCATTGCGCCAAGCCGAGAGTTTTAAATAGACTAGACAATCGCCAACGGTCGGAAGAAAGGGCATTAGGACACTGGCCGAGACCTTACTCTGCGGGCAAGTGGTCTTAGAGACAGGCGGTAAGCAGCGTCGTGGATTGTACTGTCGTTGTTATCCTTTTTTTTTCTTATTCAACGTCTCTTTTCTCGCATCTTTTATTCCCCTTACCCCCTTCCCCAGCACAAGGTAGCCAACAGGTCTGAGAACTGGCTAACCTCCTTGTACTTTTTCCTTCAATCCTCCTCCTCCTTATTTCATTATGAAGGAGTGAAGAGTAACGGCAGTGCGTGGCTTGTCAACAGTTTCTATACTGTTTTGAACGCATCCGACTTCACAAAAATTCTAAAGACACAGCTACGCACGGACTGCACAGAGCGCCTGAATGAGACATATTATCGTGTGCGACATTTTCGAAATCAAATACATTTTCATTTTACCACTTCCTATTTCGTTGTGGTGAGTGCACGCTGGAGTGCCCTTTAGAATATTGCTTAATTAGAATCCTTCAACTTGCGCCAAAGCAGTACCCTTCATCAAGTGAGCAATTTTTAAACAAGAATGTGCTTAGAGTGATAATATCTATCACCCCGCCGTGGTGGTCTAGGGGCTAAAGCACCCGGCTGCTGAGCGGCAGTTCACGAGATCGAGTCCCGGCTGTAGCGGCTGCATTTTCGACGAAGCCGAAAATTCTGTAGGTCCATGTGCTCAATTTTGGGTGCATGGTAAAGAACCTCAGGTGGTCAAAATAGCGTAGCCCTTTACTACGCCGTCTTTGGAGTATATATTGACCCGTGTCTAAATGTGGACGGATATGATGATGGGGGGATTTAGTGGACACCAGATAATGGGCCTGTGGCTTTACTCGAGAACGAAGAAGACAATCTTGCCGCTCAGCTGTTGAGAATTCATGCTAATTTGTTTTATATATTCGGGCTTATTGAATTATTCTGCACTTTTTCACATTTTTATAGAAACATTATTATTGTTCTTATCGATATTCTTTTGTTTTTAGCAAGCGCTGTATAAAATTTTCTATTATATGGTACAGTGTGGGCAATGCCGCTTGTTGATATGAGCCAAGATCTTCTAGGCGACTAGACAAGACACACTGCTTTCGCCTTCTCGAAGCGTAACTGTGCTTTGTTCGCGTTGAACCGCGACAGTGGTGGAGGTGTCGGATCGCAACCCTGCATGATGCTGCACACTGCCACTGGGAGCCGTTCGTCCAGTGCAAACGAAGTCACCTGTTGCAACTTCTGCGCATCGTTTCAGTCGACAGTTGCGAGGCCTCGCGCCAAAGCTCACTCACTCACCAGAACCTCTCAGGCACCAATTCTCTTGACCAATGGCCAACACAAGCCCCCAACAGGTACCCAAGGGCAGCTTTCCGACGCACACATCTCAGGTGACCATCTTTCAACCACTCGTCCCTGATCGCTTTAGTGGCGGCGCCCATGAAGACGTTGACAACTGGCTTGACCACTACGAGCGTGTTGCCAAGATAAATCAGTGGCGGGAACACGAAAAGCTTTCTGGCGTCTATTTCCACCTTGAAAATGGTGCTCGTACTTGGTATGAGAATAAGAAGCCAATCAACTCGGCCCGACTTTCGACAGCAGTTCGTTGATACCTTCGCCAAAGTCGCTCGACGGGACCATGCGCAGCAGCTATTGGAGCTACGGGTTCAAAAACCTAATGAAACCGTTGCAATGTTTGCCGAAAACGTGACTTGTCTCTTTCCTTGAGCTAACTCTAACATGACGAAAGATAAAATGTTCAGTTACCTCATGCGCAGTGTCAAGGAAATGCTTTTCGCCGGGCTACTGGGCAACCCTCCAAGTACCGTGGTGTACATTCTTAGGGAGGCTACGGCTATCGAGCGGGACCTTTATCAACGCTGCAGGCAATATGACTGCATGGGGAGCAATGTCCCAATCCATACTATTGCCATGACTTGAGAGTCAAGCTCCTTGCGAGACTTGATTAGAGATATAGTTAGCGAAGAACTGCACAAGTTCCGGACTCCGATTGCTGAAACTCCCATTGCGTCAGTCGTGGAAGTCGTGCGCGACGAAATCCGCCAAGCATTGTCTACGGCTGGTTCTCATGCTGAGCAGCGTCCCATGAGCTACGCTGCCGCTTTCCGACGTCCACCACCCGCTACGCCAACGCCATACAGCCAGGCACCAATGGCCCTTTGGTCACCGCAAGGGCAGACACTACAGCAACCACCCAAGCTACAGCAATACAACCAGCCGTCCACAGCCACGCCATGGGCATCGACGCCAGGGGACGTGCTCAGACGTTCACCGACCCGAAGAACAGATGCATGGCGCACAGCCGACAAGCGTCCACTTTACTTTCACTGCGGAGGTGCGAGCCGTATTGCCCGTCATTGCTGGCATCGAGGCGATCCATTACGTCCTGCTCCACCTCGGTTTGACGGTCGACGTGCCAACAATCAATACACTCCACGCCGTGACGACACCTCTTTCTATGGAGCCCGTTCTTACTTTGAGGATGGTCATGCCACTGCAGAGGAGGCAATGCCTACTAACCCTCCGGATCTGGGACGTTTATCCCGCTCTCTCTTTCCCGCGCATTCGCATTTGTCGCACCACCGCCCCTATGCGGACCTTAATAGAAGAAGGTCACCAAGCCCGCGCCGGGAAAACTGAGGGCGGCGACTTCCGGGGGCAAGGTTGCCGGTCATAAAGATGACGAGAAAAAGCCCCCACTGCATGACGTCGTAGAGCCGATAAGCCGTAAAAGCGATGAAATTGTGACTGCCCACCTAAGTATCCTTCTTGACGGCCAGAAAGTGACAGACTTAGTCGACACCGGTGCCGACTTCTCTATTATCAGTCAGGATCTCGCCAACAGCCTCACGAAAGTGAAGGCGCCATAGACGGTTCCTCGTTAAGAACGGCAGGGGGACAGTTATTGATGCCCTCTGGAAGATGTACCGCAAGAATTGACATCAGAGGTTCATCTTTCACTGCGTCGTTCATCATTATCGCCACATGCTGCACAGATGTAATCCTTGCCATAGATTTCTTACGAGAATATTGCGCTGTCATCGATATCATAAAGAGTTCGATTAATTTCTGCAAAAGTATGGGCTTACCCTATTTCCTAGAGGCGCGACCAAACCAACTGCGTCTTACAGATGACGACGTTGTCCTCCCTCCTAGGTTATGTACGCTTGTTTTTGTAGCCGCTTATATCCAGTTTGACGCCGAAAGAGTTGCAGACATAATGAGCTCGTTTCTCTTCACTCACGGTATTTCTGTCACACGAGGTATCGTCATAGCTGCAGCTGGACGCATGAACCTACTGCTGACCAATTTTAGCGCTGAGCACCACCACCTTCCAAAAGGCATGGCTGTCGCTTATTTCGACGATGCCATGGATGCCGAAGGCTGCTTGGCTGTAGTCGATGAAGCGCTGAAACTCAATTCAGTGCCTGTTCTGGACGTTAGCATTACATTGCCGAAAGACGAGCGATGCCGACTCCTTGAGCTATTGGCTGAATACCAAGACTGCTTTTCGACAACATCAAGAGTCCGCCGCACCCCTCTAACCAAGCATCGGCTAATTACCAAAGAAACTGCAAGACCTCTTCACCAGAATTCTTATTGCGTGACTCCAAAAAACACAAAGCGATACAAACAGCAGGTAGACAGAATGCTTCAAGATGACGTCATTCAGCCTTCACAGAGCAGAGCCCTGGACGTCGCGTGTGATCCTCGTTAAGAACAAGGACGGAAGCCTGCGCTTCTGTGTGGATTACCGGAAGCTAAATCAGGTGACCAAGAAAGACGCATATCCACTACCTCGTACAGACGACTCACTCGACAGCCTTCGATATGCTCAATACTTCTCTTCAATGGACTTGCGTAGTAAATATTGGCAAATCAAGGTGGACCTGAGAGACCAAAAGAAGACCGCTTTTGTGATACCAGTTTGGTTATAGGAATTTAAGGTCTTGCCATTTGGTTTGTGCTCAGCGCCTGCTACCTTTCAAAGACTCATGCATACCGTGCTTTCCGGGTTGAAGTGGAAAACCTGCTTAGTATATCTGGACGATGTCATAGTGTTCTCCGCAACGTTTGACAAGCACCTTGAAAGGCTTGAAGTGGTCTTAAGAGCCGCACGTTCTGCGGGCTTGACGTCGATGTCTGAAAAGTGCCACATTTGCTACGAAGAGCAGCAATTTGTCGGTCATGTCGTCAGTCATGCGTGTGTTCGTCCCGATCATGAAAAAAAAATCGCAGCCGTGCCACAGTTCCTTGTACCACTTGACAAAAAAGCTGCCAGACGCTTTCTCGGCCTCTGTGCATAATATTTACGATTTATCGCGGACTTTGCACGCATTGCATCACCGTTAACTCGCCTCACGAGAGAAGACGCCACTTTTGAGTGGAAGAACGAAGGGCAAGGTGGTTTCAACGATCTTCGCCCGTATATACAAACACCTGCAGTCCTGGTCCACTTTGACAAGGGAGCCCGTAGGGTGTTTCACAATGATTTGAGCAGTGTAGGTCTGGCAGCTGTGCTTGTGCTGCAGAAAGATGACACAAAAAGGGTCATCGCCTATGCTAGCAGAACGCTAACACGCGCTGTGGCTAATTACTCCACGACTGAGAAGGAATGTCTCACCGCGGTATGGGCGGTTACAAAATTTTGGCCGTATATATATGGCCGCCCCTTCAAAGTAAGTAGCGACTAGCCTTCACTGTGTTAACAAGTTTTAAAGACCCTACCAGCTGATTAGCGCGTTAGAGTCTCAGGCTGCAAGAGTTCGATGTGGTAGTCGTACATAAGTCAGGCAAGCGACTTTTGGACGCTGACTGTTTGTCCCGTTCACCCATCGAGTCAGCAACCCTACCCGAGGAGGAGGAAACAGCATTTTTGGTGACGTCGACACGACAGCCATTGCGCAGCAACAACGTGATGACGCTGACTTTCTTGGCTTAATTAACTACTTGGATGGCAGATCTAAGAAGGTGCCAAGAGTTTTCGCAAGAGTTTTCTCATCGTTTTGTTTTCGGGGCGGAGTACTCAACAAAAAAAACTTTTCGTAGACGGGCTCCGCCTATCTGATTGTCATTCCAGCAGTCCTTCGCATCGAAGAACTCAAAGCATGCCACAACGAGGTGAGCTCTGGCCATTTGGGTTACACGAGAACGTTGGCTGGAGTTCAACAACGATATTACTGGCCGAGACTAACCACATCCTTGAAACACCACGTTCGTACCTGTCTCGACTGCCAGCGACGCAAGTTACCACCGACTAAACCAGCTGGCCTTCTGCAACCTGTGCAGGTTCCAACGACTCCATTCGACCAGATCGGCATGGACAATATGGGCCACCTACCTACTTCTACTGCAGGGAACCACTGGGTGATCGTTGTGACGGATTATCTGAACCGTTATGCCGAGACAAAGGCTATCCAGAGAGGTACAGCAGTGGAGGTGGCAAGGTTTCTCACCGAGGAAATTGTACTGAGGCATGTTGCACAAACCACCGCGATCACAGACAGAGGAAGCACATTTACGGCAGCTCTTTTGGATCACAACCTGGTGGTGAGTGGAACAACGCATTGTAAGACCACCTCCTACCACTCACAAACGAGCGCGCTTACAGAGCGTCTAAAAAACCACTGAAGACATTCTTTCGGTGTACGTAGACGTTGAACACAAAAATTGGGATGATATCTTGCCCCACATAACGTTTGCGTACAACACGGCCAAGCAAGAAACGACCAGCATGACCGCGTTCAGCCAAGTTCATGGAGGAGAAGTACGAACCATGTTAGATGGGATGTTAACGCACGAAGGCGACAACATCGACCCGGACACCGACACGTTTACGGAACGCACGAGCGCTAGGCAACTTGCACGTTTACGGAGCCGCCAGCTGCAGGAGTATTATGCAGGCCGCTACAATGCTCACCGCAGAACAGTCGTCTATCAAACTGGCGACAAAGTATGGGTTTGGACCCCTGTACGAAAACGAGGACTTTCCGAAAAGCTCCTAAGAAGATACTTGGGGCCATACCGAGTGCTGTTACAACTGGGTGATGTCACTTACGAAGTCGTTCCCGACAGTTCGTGTAGTACGAGGCATCGCCAGCACCATCCTGAACTCGTTCAAGTAGTGCGCATGAAGCCTTACGTGAGCGTATGATTGCGTGAGACTTAAAAAAACTGCATTATTTACTTCGCATCAGGCCGATGCTCTTCGAGAGGGATTGATTTGTGGGGTTTAACGTCCCAAAACCACCATTTGATTATGAGAGACGTCGTAGTGGAGGGCTCCGGAAATTTTGACCACCTGGGGTTCTTTAACGTGCACCCAAATCTGAGTACACGGGCCTACAACAATTCCGCCTCCATCGGAAATGCAGCCGCCGCAGCCGGGAATCAAACCCGCGACCTGCGGGTCAGCAGCCGAGTACCTTAGCCACTAGACCACCGCGGCGGGGCCTCTTCGAGAGGGAGGCAAATGACCTGTGTCTACCTGTGAACAAAAACGATGATGGGGGATTTAGCAGACACCAGGTAGTGGGCCTCTGGCTTTCGTCGAGACCGAAGAAGACAATCTTGCGGCTGCAGCTGTCGATAACAGGCTGCTTTTGCTATCTCCAGGCGTATCTGTGCTTTGTTTGCGTTGAACCTCGACAATATGACGGTTTTGAGACATTAAAGCCCACAGGTCAATCATGATAATAGGTCTCGTTCTGTAGCCATAAAGTGCAAGCTGCTGTCGACAACACCTGAATACAGTGTGTGCATTAAATATCAAATGCACATAGTGAAATTTTCTATTCAATCAACTAATGAGCTCCTTACTGACATGGCACGTATGGTACGTTTTATATGATAATCACAAAATTTAATATAACAGAACTGCTGTGTGGCATATACCTGCATTTTCGTATTCAGCCTCGTATATTTTATCGGCGTAAGTCTGTGTACCAGAGACATTTAAATGTACCGCTGCTTTATAAAGCACCGAAGTCTTTACGGCTACCAAATTAAAACAAACACTTGCCTGGACACTTCTTCCATTGGCCGCTTTGTTGACACGCAGAGATCCAGAGTAAGCAGGCGCCACGCAAGATGAACGGTGTGTGTCTCTCGTCACGACCGACACAGATAAGATGATGAATGGAGTCGGGTGAACGCATCTCGTTGGCGTAAAACTGGGCAACCTACATGTTCTCCTCGACCATTTTTTTCCCTTTGACAGGCTCTACCCGTCGACAGCGTTATTGGCGCACACTTCCGCATGTCGCATTGTGCGTAAACATAGCCCAGGTCTTTCAATACCACTCGCTTTCTGGCAGCTCGGAGGCGATCCCATCTGTGGAAGAGATAGGATCGGAGAGCTCGTGCTTGGAGCTATCAAGCGAACGACAGTGTCAAGCAAGCCAGCAAACAAGGAAGCGCAGCAAAGCTGGAGTGCTGAGATGGCTGACTTGAGGTCGGTGTGTATATTTTGAAACACTCTATACAGAGGGAAAATGTGACAAACTGTGGATGACCATGTGCTCCTATTTTATTTGAGTAACAGATTTACGGTCGCCTCCACCCACCGCTATATGATCAACCACAGAAATTATTTGAGACAATGCAAATCTCACACCCAGTTTTTCCGTGTTTCCTTCAGATTAATCCATCAAGGTGAGCGTATTGCACTTGAACTGTATAAATCATGTAAAGGTGAAGGGAAGTTTAGCTCCTGGTAAAACTTTGATTATTCGAGAGTTATTTAAGCAAAGCAATTGCAAAAAAGCCAGCCAATAGGGAAGAAACTGTGCAGTTCGGCGACCCTCTTTTTTCCAGCTTATTTTTTTTATTCCTTCATCATTTTCTTTTTCTGTCTGTTTGTAAAAGAGCGGCGCTCTTGAAGCTTTTCGTTCCACCTGATAGCGCGAAGAGAAAATGTCATCATTTGATGTCATCATTTGATGAATCTTCGAGCGCCACTTCATTCTCTGCCTCCCCGTCTTCTTGTTTATCTTTTGTTAGGCTCACAAGCAGATGTGGCGATTGCTCTAGCATGACTTCTAAAAGCATTGAGGGGTGAGAGGAGAAAACGAGCGCCGATACAAGGAAAGAAAAAAAGAAGGAAAGAATAAATAAATAAATAAATAAAGGTAGGAAGAAAGAAGAAACAAAAAGAAAGCAATGATGAGAAAGACAGACAGAAAGATATAAAGAAAAGACAGGAGATCTTGCAAAAGTAAATGCGCGTGATGCCGTTGCATTCGAACCTACGTACTGAAGGTTTGAAAGCGGTATACTAACAAGGCAGCCGTCGAGGCAATATTCCTTCTTTAATACAGCAACGGCAACCGTCACTAGAGTGGCACTTCAAAAATCAGGGTCCAGGCACGTTAAAACCAGAATCTGGCCGTGGAAACCTGTCTAGAGCGTCTCTTGAATTCCATGTATCTAGCGTTTAAGAATTATTTGTTCTTGAACGATGTTTTCTGAACTAGACCACGAATATCAATGTCGCATCTTACAGAAATAAAGCTTACCAGGGGAAGAATAGAAGATACAGTACACGCTTCCACATTTTCTGCCGTGGCGATCGACCTCAGTCTGATAAGTGCGCTGAACTGAGCACCATGCTTCACGTTTTAATACAGCCCTGCCACGGTGGTCTAGTTGCTAAGGTACTCGGCTGCTGACCCTCAGGTCACGGGATTGAATCCCGGCTGTGGCGGCTGCATTTCGGATGGAGGTGGAAATGTTGTTGCTCAGATTTGGGTGCACGTTAAAGAACCCCAGGTGGTCGAAATTTCCGGAGCCCTCTACTACGGCGTCTCTCGTAATTATATGGTGGTTTTGGGACGTTAAACCTCACATATCAAATCATCATGTTTTATTGCAGCGCAAGCAATGAGATGATATGAAAAAAAAAACACTTTCAGGTAACCCATGGCTATTAAACACCATTCAACTCATCGATGTTCATCGAAGTAGGGTAACACCTTTTAAATATTTATTATTGATCTCGTGTTTAAAGTATGTAAACACTTGTCAGGTGATATTTTGTGGCAACGCGCAGCACGGCCTCTAAGTAGAGGTTGTTGCTTCGGTTGCTACATTAAAATAGCTCTCCACCGGTGCCCCCTCGTCGCCAGCGCTATTGACGAGGATTTGTACTAATGTATATACCCTATCCTTATGTTAATCCCGCGAGCACTGTCAATCATTCTCGTTCACACATTGCACACTATCAAGTTTTAAGTGCTGGTTTGTCTTTACCGCCCAAGGCAACAGAATTTCGACCCCCACACAGACACGCAACAACGCATCGTTGACATTCTGTACACACCATCGCTATTCGAACGTCAGTTTTCATCGCACTAATGGCTAACTATCTCTTGCGTCAATTTAAACTACATACTGTCATCAAAGCGTCATTACACACAATACGGTATTTCAGCTTGTCATGCCTATGATGGTGACATAGAATTTCCAAATACGTTAGAACACCTGCAGGGGAGCTCGAATAACTTGAAATGATTGTGTTATACGACTGCTGAGATACGTTGCTGTTGCCGCAAATGTCTGCAACCCGAACGTTCTTACCGATTGCAATAAGATTGATAATATAATTACCAGATGTTATCAAGTATGCACTTTTCCTCTGTGGTCAGTGGTAGTTGTTTTTCACAAGCTTTTTTACGCGTTTGATTTACAAGACATAATGCGGGCATGTCCCTAACATTTTCGAGAATGCCGAAGTGCAGGGCGTATGACAGGCGGAAATTGCTTCGTCCATGAAGTGATTTCTTTCCGAGGGAACAGAGCTCCATGCCGAAGGTTTCATACCATAGCGAAAACTGAAGACAGCTTGGAGTGTCTTTTCAGACTCTAGTTCTTCCGAGGGGTTCTTATAACTACGCACATCTCAAGGGTTGTGAACTGGTTCCTCCTTATCCTCGTTGAAATCATATCTTTCTCCTATTTTGTGTTTTACTTTTTGCTGGATTTATTAGCTCAAGAGTTGAGATTATGGTGATTAGTTTCGCAACTAGTGATCATTTTTGCAGCTGTGCCCAAATGTGAAGTTATAATCTCACAGTGATGAACTTTCCGGCAGTCTTGCGACTGCAGTTTTTTGAAAGATGTCTCGATCGCTCTTTTTTCAATACAAGTAGGACATGCTTTCAAGACTGAACCGATTGCCGCAGGCTAGAGCTCTATCGCATCGTCTGCCACGGAAATAAGAAAACGTTTTGGTATTTAAAGAAACCGTTCAATATTTCACGAGAGACAACTTCAAGACAGCAAAGTGCAAGTTTCTAAATTGTTTTCACACCAGCAAAGTTTTGCGATACAAATAGTGCTCTAGACATACTCTTGTTCTAGTAGCGCAGAAAGGTCATCTTCTAAGAAGAAGATATTTGTTAAGGAAACCACGTCGCTCGACTGCAAGGTGAAAGCAATGCCTCTTCTTTTCTTCTTTTCGTCTTGAAGGGCACAGGAGCTGCTCTTGAACAGCACGCAAAGCGTTATGCTTTCCGAGAGGAAAACAGCATGCATGCGCTTGTCAAGGAATGACGTATTGATGGAATACATTTTACACCTTCAGCATCGCTTTGCGCATGGTGGGCCAAGCGGGCGCAAACGGCAGCACTTCTGTATTGTCTTACCTTATATTGCCTCAGTGTTCTCCATAATTACTTAAAAACTACAGCATGTTCATCACAGTATGATTGTGCTCACGCCTATTTTATTGAAAAACTATGCTTGTTTCGCAGTTCTCAAATTCCCACCAGTACCTAAATACGACAGTTGCTTAGCCGATATGGTAGTGCGCTACTAATTACACTGGCGCGGTGTCACTTCCGGTGGTATCAACCTCATTTCGGTGGAGGAACTGCGCATGAGAATGTTCTACCACCCCTCATTGGACATAACAAAACCCATAAAGACAAAGATATATGCCATGCGTCTGAGCTTTGGCTTTCGTGTTACCCCACTGCGCCATTTTTATAGATGAAGGTCTAGTATGGCACATTGCTTCACGGCTTGGAGACTTTGGCGGTATCTCTGACAATTATTAATATCGAGCATACTTTCAAGTTGTATTTAAAAGGTTTTTTCGTCTCGTTTGTTTCAATCGTCTTCTATTTTTTTTCATTTTTGAGTCATTGCTTTCATCCACGCTTCACATTTACCAATCACGAAGGCACGAACGCAAATTATAAGCGTATACCTACAAACCTCCCTGCGTTTTTCTCTTGCTGTTTTGGGCTGTCTATATTTGTAATACATCATCATAGACCACTCATTTAGGTGCTGCACTGTTAACGAGAAGGTCGTGTGTTTAATCTCAGTCGCGGAGGTGGCAAGTTGCGTGAGATGAAGCGGTAAGGCTGATGTTTTTCTCAATGTCAGTACACGTTACAGAGCACCAGATGGCCGAAACTTCCAGAGCTCTTTACCACTGCATCTCTCATATTCATGGTGGTTTTGGGATGCTAAACTTCAGATGTTAATAAACTTGTTGCATCATCTTTATTACGATTCAGAGCTTAGTGACTTATCAGCAGAGTATGTACAGAAACAGGCTCAGAGAACTGATAGAATGCATATTACTGAGTGTAAGGGGTACTGTTTTATTGTTATACGGGAATTTTCAAAAGACAAGGCATTATTTTGCGGTCGTTGAACTGGAAGACCACAAGGATTTGACTTAGACTCTACTAGAACAAGAAAGAATATTGTGAACATATATGTGCTTGGAAAAAGTTGTTAACGACTTGGAGTACCTGGTACTCTACTATGAAAAAGCAGAAAGTCGTCCCGTAGGCCCTTACTACACTAATTGGCCCGAAGTATTGTGCAATAGCGTAGCAAGATACGGGGAAGCATGGAAAAGTTATATTCACCTTTGGAGTAGCAATAAGGCAATGAGAAGTAGTAAGAAAGGCATGGTAATACTGGTATGTGTATGGAATGTCTACCCAAAAGGCTATTAAAACGAAAGCTGCTTCGACCAACACCTAACCCTAGGAAGGACAGTTTTCCTTTAGGGTATCTTTCTTTATCTTTGACTTCATTAGATGTGACAGGTGTAAGAAGTGATGTATGCACGAGAGGGCGCATTTCTTCGCGTATGGGTTATCAACAGTTAAACGCATAACAAGTGTGCTCCCCAAAGCAAAACTCGGATGTAATGAATGATGTTGACGTACACTGCCGACTACAATAATTGCATCGGCCTAAGAGGCATCACTGCAGCGCAGTATTGCACACGTTACTGAAAAAGAGTACCTAAATGCGTTCCTCGTTACTCCAACAAAAAATGAAAGCGTTACCATTGTGCTTTACTTCCAAAAAACAAAAACAAAATTGGCAGATCCCACGTAAAGTGGGTATCGATGATATGCGAATCACGAATGATAAATATTGATATGTCGCTTTAAATCAGCACAATGATACGAGGTGGAGGTAAATGATGCCGTACATGACTTCAGTGTCATGATTATCATGTTTGGATGTGTCGTTTACCTTCCTAATGTATTACCGTCACGTGACACCGTATTTATTATATGTGGAGCAAGCAAAACGGCCGCGAGCCTGCTATGAGCCTAGTATGTTGTCATGTTTGTACATGGCACGCGGGTCAGGATTATCATGTTTGCACCAGTCATTTATTTCGTCATCCATTGACGTCAAGTAACACCAAATTTGGTATATGTCGTGTTAGCAAAACGGCCGCGAGCGCATCATGAAGGGTCCAATATACTCATATGGATTGTTGACGCGCACGCACGCTGGGCACAGCGACGCTACGTTAGCAAAACGTGAGCACTCTATAGTCTGACGCCAGGCGCCTCGAGCTCCCATCGGCGCGGGCCGATGGCAACTAGCGCAAATTGCGACATGCTGCATTTCGTGCCGACGCGTTACCTAGACAGAACTGCGTCTCCCTCTTTTCGTGACGGAGAAACGCTGGACGCGCTGAAAC
The DNA here is from genome assembly GCA_013436015.1 of Rhipicephalus annulatus. Classification (NCBI taxonomy): domain Eukaryota; kingdom Metazoa; phylum Arthropoda; class Arachnida; order Ixodida; family Ixodidae; genus Rhipicephalus; species Rhipicephalus annulatus. The sequence goes on along the minus strand of WOVY01010302.1, from coordinate 795,432 downwards.
GTGCATGCGTCAAAGCAACGCAGCGCCGCGTGCGCCTGCGAGTGTATGTCAAGAACGGCGCCTGGCGTGGCAACGCCGGCGAGACGCGACGAAATGAACGCCGGTGAGCATGCGCACCGCGTCACGTCGAAATGTATTAGCGTCTTGACTGTGTTATGTAGTCATGTTCTCACATGACACGCATCTCACAACTATTATGTTTGCACCAGTCACATACCTTCAAGATCCATTGGCGTCACGTACTACTAAATTTGGCATATGTGAAGCTAGCGAAACGGCTGTGAGCGCATCATGAGTTGGGCATGTATTGATGTTGTTACATGACACGCATGTCATGATAATCATATTTGGACGTGGGATTTATTTATGTTATCTGTTCGTGGCACGTATTACCGAGTGTTGAACATGTGAACCTAGCGAAACGGCCGCGAGCGCGTTTTTAGAGCAGCATATTGTCTTGTTGTTAGATTACAGGCATCTCAAGACTATTATGTTTGCACCAGTCACATGCCTTTGTCATTTATCCGCGTACTGTAATACCAAAATTGGTATATGTGGCGCTAGCGAAACGGCCGCGAGTGCATCATGAGCATGGCATGAAATCTTGTTGTTAAATGACACGCATGTCACGATTTTCATGTTAGGCTCTGTCGCTTGTGTTCGGCATGCAATCATGTCATACCATACCGAATTTGCAACATGCCATGTGAACTAATCTACCGCAAGAGCTGCAGGAATATAACATGTAAATCATGGCATTCATGACATACGTATCATGATTTTCCTGTTATGACTAGTCAAATACGTCCTTAATGCAGTCATGTTATGCCATACCAAGTTTGGTATCGATACCATAATTGAAACAGACAGGAGAGCTAAAAGTCGTAGGCGGCTAGATAGATAGATAGATAGATAGATAGATAGATAGATAGATAGATAGATAGATAGATAGAAACGCTTAAAGTGTCACTACTGTTGCTGAAAAAGTAATGAACGTTATCTTTGCCGTTACTCCCCAATTATAAGTTTTATCCAATGTGTGTTTAAATATTTTTTTTTCAAATATCATGTACAAGTTTCATGCTTAACTACTAGCGCAAACAAAAATTATGCCCATTATGCCCAGAATTCTCATTGAACGAGAAATATTCGTGCAATTGTACCTGGGCCTAGCAATGCTATAGAAGCTTGAAAACTCTTGTAGAGTTACATATATGATGGCTTTTGACTTTGTGGAATAAGGTGAAAATAAGTTATTTTTGTCAATTGCACATTATGTGTAAATGAAAACATAGCATCAAGCTATCACCAAAAATCACTGACCTTTGAATAGATATACAGCAATCGGTGTTTTCCTTATCCGTACAGCATCTTTAGTGGAGCTCGTCTAAATTGTAGCTGGCGATTCTTGGTCTTCATGATGGCCCGTCGCGAGCCAGTAGGCAGCCTCAGGGGCGTTCATTTGCACCTTCTTTAGGAGGGGAGGGTGAGTTTGCTCGGTTAGGACGCCAGATGATCTTTGTTTTTTGGTCCACACCTGCCACCCCGTTTTGGACAGCGAAAATCCTGGCGCGTGACCATGGACCTAGGCGAGGGAGCGCAAAAGGGGCAGTTGCCTCCCTCAAATCATATTAGGTCACCGCCCCCCCCCCCCTTACCGCCCAGCTATGCCAGCTCACTGTCTTTTCCTCAGCTGCGATGCAAGACCCCGAAGACAACATTCCTATTATTTTCACGCGCGTGTCTCTACGATGCCACAGCGCGCATGGGCAGACTGTCTACGCAGAAAAGGTCTATTCATTTTTTTATGGCGGCAAAGACTTGCCTTTTAGAAGATACTTCGTGCGTATATGTGTAATAAATGTGCGCCGTTAAGCTGGTGTTGCGTACGATTTGAAGTAGTGTATTTTGGAATGTGTTGTTATGTATTCAATTATCTTAACTGGTTGTATCACTGTCGCGAATGCCCGACAACGTACTTTTACTAGCGAAGCAGATGGGCAAAGCTGGCAGTAGTAAATAAATGCCTTAATTAGCCTGGTCTGCACGGGAGCCTGAATTCTGCTTACAATGTTGCACATAATTTTCTAAAATATTCTTTTACCTTTCGCCCTTTACAACAATAAAGTTTTAATCATCACAAAGAGTTCAGCAACGCCAAATGAAGCAACTATTGAAGAGAGAAAGAAAGATTTCTTTTTCAAGACAGAGTAGATAAGTCTGTCAACTTAGTAGGAAATGGTAAGTAGCAACTATCACGAAAGGTTGCATAACTCGACATTTCAAATATAAAAACTTTTTAGTGAAGTTCAGAGACTTTGAGCGTATCTATCTATCTATCTATCTATCTATCTATCTATCTATCTATCTATCTATCTATCTATCTATCCGCCTCGGACTGTTAGCTCTCTTGGCCATTTTGATAATGGTATCGATACCAAACTTGGTATCGCATCACACGCTGTAAGGCGACTAGACTTGACTTGTCGTAACATGAAAATTATGACATTTATGTCATGAATGTGATGAGTTTTATTTCATGGTCCTGCTGCTCTTGCGGTGGTTTCGTTCGTATGAAATGTTGCAGAACTCGTACGTTATGACATGATTGCATGGCGAACGCACGTGACTGACCCTAACATAAAACTCATGACTTGCGTGTCATGTAACATGACTACATGCCATGCTCATGATGCGCTCGCGGCCGTTTCGCTAGCGTCACATATACGAAATTTGGTATTACGGGACGTGAAAGGATTGCGAAGGTATGGGACTGGTGCGAACATCATAAAGATGAGATGCGTGTCCTGTAACAACGTGACTACATGCTACGCTCATGATGCGCTCGCGGCCGTTTCGCTAGCCTTACATGTGCCATATTTGGTATTACGTGACACGAATGGACGACATGGTTAAATGACACATCCAAACATGAGAATCACTACATGCGTGTCATGTAACAACATGACTACATCCCACACTCATGATGCACTCGCGGCCATTTCACTAGCTTCACAAATGTCAAATTTGGTATTACGTGACGCCAATGAATGATGAAGGTATGTCACCGGTGCAAAGATGATACTCATGAGATGCTTGTCATGTGAGAACGTGGGAGTAGCCGGGTGACGCGTGGCGACCTCAACGTCTGCACTGGACCATAATAAAGTTGTTCTCTCTCTGTCTCTCATGTGAGAACATGACTACATGCCACAGTTAAGGCGCCAATTTATGTCGAGGTGACCCTATGCGCGTGCACGCGGCGTTCGTTTCGTCGCGTCACGCTGGCGTTGCCACGCTAGGCACCGGTCCTGCCATATACTCCGCGACGCGCGCGAACGCTGCGTTGTTTTGACGCAGGCGCGTTTCAGCGCGTGCGGTGTTTCTCCGTCACGAAAAGAGGCAGACGCAGTGCTGTCTGGTTAACGCATCGGTGCGAAATGCAGCATGCCGCATTTCGCGCCGGTTGCCGTTGGGCCGCGCCAACGGACGCTGGTCGCGTCGGTTGCGCCTGGCGTTGCACTATAGAGTGCTCGAGTTTTGCTAACAAAGCGTTGCTGGGCCCAGCGTGTGCGCACATCAGCATTAGGTGGGAGTATAATGGGTCATTTATGATGCATTCGCGGCCGTTTTGCTAGCTCCACTAATACGAAGTATGGTGTTACATGACGTCACATGACGAAGAAGGTGTATGAGTGGTGCAAACATGATAATCCTGACACGCGTGTCGTGTAACAACATGACAACATACCATGCTCATAGCGTGCTCGCCGTCGTTTCGCTTGCTCCACATATACTAAATTTGGTATCACGTGACGTCGACTGATGACGAAGGTAAAAGTCACATCCAAACATAATAATCATGACACAGAATAATCATATACGGCGTAATTTGCCTCCACGTTGTCACGTTCTGCTGATTTTAAAGTGACATATCAACCTTTTTCATTCTTGCTTCGCATATCAATGATTCCCACTGTACGTGGAATCTGCCACTTTTTTCTAAAATGTTTTTTTTGTTTTACAAGTTTTATACGATGTTACTTTAATATTTGTAGAGCATATATTTTGTATGCAAAATGCCATCTTTGAAACAATATTTTTTGTGTGGTACATGGTGAAATTTATAGATTATTGAGTTAAGAAATTGGTCCCGCAAGGTTGAACTTAATCTATATTCCTTGCCTCGTAAATTAGCCACTTATATCAAAAATAAAGTTTCTTTAGCTGCTCTATGACATGTGAATATAACTGAAATACTCAATTTAATCTCAAATATTTTCTTTTTCGTGGTGATCTCGCATGGAACCACGCGTTAATGATAACCACCCGTAGGAGACAAACTGCGAATATATCTGCCCTGTAACTACCTACCTGTAACCACGGCTAATGGTAGTGTTGTGTGACAATAATATCAATGGGGTTCAATTGGAACTGAGGAATGCCACTGAAAGATTCAAGAACAACAAAATTGTTTGTTTTTGCGCTAGAAGAACAAATTCTACGTTTTGCGTCTGGCATTTCTTCTAAAGATTTTCTCCCTGCCTGGGGCCACGCCTATTTTCCATGATGCACAAAATTCCACTCACGGAATCTCTTGATCAGCAGCGCATTTGCACACCGGTTGAAGTTGTCAGCTTTCTCTTGGATGAGTCAGTGTTTCACACAAAGCTTTGTCTCTGAGTCGGCCACGCGCGATTTGTACAATCGGATGCGTTGGTCGTTCTTTACAGATAAAGCGCAAAAAGGCCCACAGCAAACGAAGGGGACTCGTCCTTTGTCCACATTTTTGTCCGATTCAGCAGTAAAAAAAGCATGGATCGCCAACAAGCCTACTAAATTACGTTGGTTGGTAATTGCACTGTGTTGAGCGAATGTATTAATTTTTCACTAAAACAGGCGGGCGTCATTTCAGGAGCGAAGCTCCTAAAGGCGTGGGTCTGTCCATTCCATGTATGTATGTATGTATGTATGTATGTATGTATGTATGTATGTATGTATGTATGTATGTATGTATGTATGTATGTATGTATGTATGTATGTATGCATGTATGCATGCATGTATGTATGTATATGACCACCTATAGTTCCACCTTTGCCAACTGCCTACTACTTCGTCCTTGCAAACATTCCACTACGGCCCATTACCGATTCACCACTTCACTGACCATAAAGGAAGTACTGTTGAGAAGCAACCACTATGAAATGCAAGATGGTCGTGTCATTGCATCCAGGTATGCGTTAGAGAACCATAGATTATCCCACTGTGTCCATCCTTTGTGTGCACGTGACCGCGTAGAGTTCCACCTTTGCAAACTGCCCTCTGCTTTGTCCTAGCAAACATCCCACTACGCCCCTTCATCCATCCACCACTTCACCGACCATAAAGTTCTTGCAATAAAGGGGGAACGCAAGCGACGTATAGCTACCACTTACAAATAGTAAAACTTGTTGTGTAAATATATACAGTCTTTCTCAGGTGTTTTATGATGTAGTGGGTGGTATTCGCGGATGGTTCACGGTTGATCGATAAAACTCTCCAGCGCTACACCCCTCGGATCATCATTCATTCTGTGGATACGCTGTGACTTTTTTGTTATATTTATGAAGGCTCTCGGCGAACTTGTGCCGCTGTTTCCCCAACAAACGAATCTTCACAATCAGCATGTAGTAAAGAGTAAACGAGACCACACGTTTTTCCTTTAAACAGCCTGTCTTTTTGGCATGGCACTGGCTCGAGCAATTTACCTGCTACAATCCATTTCCACGAAAGATAGTCCGTACGTTTTCTAATGGTGGGTTGCAAGACTTGCTCCAAGCTTTGTGTGGCGATGGCCCGATTCTCTCCGCAGGAAGTCAGAGCGCCTGAAAAATAACATGCCCTCAATTTGCACTAAGAGAAGAGATTTCGCACGTGCTTTCTTTGTACATACTTGGCAAGCAGATAGCAGTGCGACTCTGTGACAAAAAATATTCAAGGCAAGTGCTAGAAAAATGGCACCTACAAATGAAAAATTAACTGGCAACGCGACACAATACATTACCTAAAAACGGTAACGTAAGTAAGAACATCTTACCATTCTGAAATTGCAGCGAGTACATTATTATATTCCGAAAAATGTTGCGCATTACCGCTAACGGCTTTGCTTGTAACGCGCTATCGCCAAGACTCCTGCAGCGCAAGACCCCGTTCTGAGTTAGGTATACTCGTGTCTGAGCATATCTTCTCCGCGCTCACTATTTGCGCTGCCATCTCTATTCGGTCTTGCTGATAAACTGACAGACTGCTGGGAGTTACGTGACGTATGTAAGATGTATATGTAAAGTATAGTTTCTTTTCTTTATTTCCGTTTTTATTATTATAAGTTTGTTGATCTAGGGAAAATCATCTCCTGGTTATTTCGCTTATTTTCCACTACTTTTTGCAGTCTTAGATCAAGTATGGTAATTTAGGCTTTCATATTGTGTCGAATGTGATCCTGTATAATGTACTAAGCAAGCCGTAACGATTGAAATTTGATATTGTAAGCTGGAGTAATAAATATCTAGTTAGGGCACCTCATACTAACATTCAGTGTGGCAACAAAGTGCACTTTAGCTTAGCCTACTAACATGATTCGCTCGCAACCTTTCTTTCCTGTTGCCACGACAAGCTGTGTTCAACTTTCAGTCAAATTTACATGCCTAGCAGTAGACAAGAGATGCTCTGATTGCTTTTATCTACCCGTCTCTCTCACTCACAACACCTAACATTTGTTGTCGCCCACTCAACTACATGATAGGTGTGAAAATGACAGTTTATATGAGCATTCCTTCAATCTTCAGAATGCTACGTGTATTTGAGGGTTATTGTACTGTGTATCAAAAAAAGGTGATTTCTTTGTTGTCCTTATAGCTAATGATAAACAAATTGGCACTTAATGGTGTTTTTTTTCTGCACATTCACCTGTGCCTCCAGGAATACGAGCGGATGAAATAAATGAGTGCAGAGGCACTACCGAGATTTTCAACGAAAGCAGCTTGCGGTCATTGGTGTACACAGGCTGTGGTTGTAAGTCTGTCTTTACCGCAATTTTCGAAAAAAATTTCAGATATTTAATTACGTTACCAAAAAGTACATTGACACATCATACAAAAATTATCATCTGATCGTATTCATAGATGCCGACAAGAGAGAGAGATTGAAAGGAAAGACAGGGAGTGAATGCTCGCGCATCCTTTCATTGTACCCTGAAGGCTTCATAAACGTCCAAAATACATTATTCCTGTGTGGTGTCATGCATCCATAAAATTAGGCACTCATTTCCCGTAAATTAATTTATGATATGAAAAACTTATTGGGACAACGTTAAATCTGTCTGGCGGAACAATAATTCAATCTGGGATTGTAGTTATTATGAATATTGAAAACTTCTCTGCCAATTAGGCAGCATGTATTAGACGAGTAATATAGTATTCCACTTGCACGAACGCTGGTTAACTCAAAATTTAAAGTTTTAGTTATTATTGCATATCTTTATGATAAGTGAAAATAAATATTGACACCCCTACATGACAATTGGTATTTCAACATGTTGAAGACGTGGAACAGTGTTCTTGATACATGACCATCAGGGGGGTGGAATAGCATTGCTATTTATGGCATTTGTGCATCAAATCGCTGTTTGCGTGCATGGTAACCAGGCGAACTACCCATCTTGAAAGGGTGGTGGAGAACTCTAGCCCTCACACAATATATGATACGTACATGGGTCAGGTTGAGCAACTGTACCCATTCAGCTGGCTATCCAAAATATGTCATTTTTTTCGTTTGTGTATAACTCCGTCAAATGTTTCAGGGTACAAAGAAAGCGAGGCAACATATATTCAAAAAACTTATGGCTGTACCTTATGTTCACAGGGTGGCTCGCAACCTCTGGAACAGGGCTAGAAGGCAATTCAAAGCCCTGGGAGGGGTCTCGGTTTATTGTGTCTTTTACGTCCCTGTCATGTGAGGTGAATTCTAAAACACTAAGAGTTTATTTATTATCAGGAAAAGTGCTATGATTGCGATAAGCATTCTCGCAATTTTGAGTGAACTGAATTATATGCGACTACCTTCCGGCTCCACAAGATTATGCAATAAGGTCTCTCATCTTAAACGTCTTAGTAACAGGCCTAAGGCAATAATTTACGCATTTCTCTTTTCAATAAGCAAAGTATTAAAAATGACTCAGGTCGACTTCCATTAAATTTGTAATAGACCAAACAATTCACAGCAAACGGCATTGAATATTATTCCTATGGATAACCATGCAGACTGAAAAGTTGAGTGCCGCACTTACTACTCTTTAAGCAATTGGTTAATAGGAATCTCTTCAGTGCTAACAAAAGCCCTATTTCTTTCACACGCCAACTAATAAGAGCTCTTTGTAAATGTGTCAAATCACTTCAACGTTACTTCAAGGCACTCAATATTCTATTGCGAAAAAACGCAAAATAATTGTTGAAACTAAGTGTGCCATAATAACTCGTTCTAATACGGTTGCATATAAATATTTCTTTTTTTCTGAAGTCATTGCTGATTAATTTTGGCGCAAAAAATCCAATCTCAGGCTGTCAATATAGTTCAAATTTATTTTTGGTTGTACAGGTCAATCGTGAGTTAGGAAAATTTCTGCTTTTCACATTGCTTGCAGGAAGCAGCACGTCGCACGATTCATCAAACGTATAGGTGCCCACAGAATAGTGATTGTATGTATCAGTACACTGCAAAATGAGGATAAACGAAGAAAATATTAATGCAGGATCTTCAATTCATCTAATTTATGATACATTGTGCTCTTTCTTAGTCTCTACTCGATGCAAATAACGAAAACGCGTAGTTTACAGAAGTTTGTACGTAGCGTTTGAAAGGGTTAAACCATTCCTGTTCTCCTGTGAACAGCAGATATGAAATGGGGATAATGTTGCTGTCCTTCATCAAATATAAAATGAACAATCACTCAACTTGATTAGAGCGTTGGCTGAAAATCCCTTCGTCATATGGCGTTTCTATCAACTAAGCCACAATAGCTTTATTTTAAAGTGTTTTGGTACTAAATCATGATCGAATATGACCAGGAATCATTTGTCCAGTATACTAGGCGGTGTATTATGGAAATAAAAACAAACGTTTTGCGCACTATGCCGTGTAGCTGCAGTGAGCCACTTATGAGTGAGTGCGCGGTAATATTAGAAAAGAGAAGTTCGATTGAACGTTTCTTCGCTGTCACTTAACTATGAGCAAGACACAGTCTCAATGCTTAGTAACATGAATGAATGACGAACAAATATAGAAGTCACAGCTTTGCCGTAAAGGCAAAGCAATGAATTCAATACCCACTGATTTGAATGTCACGCGCAGAATTGCAAGCAGATCAAATGTGCCCCACGTTTATTAGGCACAAAAACGCACAAAACGTACTGACAGGTACAGATGAATGCGAATAGGGGTCTCAGTTGTTACTTTGCTGTGTCTGAAAAGTGTGCTCTTTTCGCAAACGGAGACTGTTCAACAATTGCAGTGACCTTTCTGTGCCTGGTAGCTACACCACAACTGTTCCGCTAAAGGCCAAAGGCTGCAGCCAAGACGTACGATTCTCCCCACCACGAGATAAAGGCGCGAGAGTGAGCGTCTACTTTTCCTCTCCGCGGGGCAAAGTACGCGTGGGAAACGAGAGCACGTGCCACCACTTCGATCATGTAGGCTTTCTAGGCTACGCGCGCTCATTGCGCCTTCTTTCTCGTATTGCTGAAAACAGGATAGTTCCCCTTCTCCCCCCTAGCTTGCCGTTTGAACGTTGAAATATATGCTTTTTGGTAGCTCAGTGGTGAACGCCTCGCATTCACGTCGACCACGTTCCATTCTGTGCACCGGAGCCTCTTTGTCGCTTTCAGAATTTTTTCTTGCGTTTTCATATATATATATATATATATATATATATATATATATATATATATATATATATGGTGACTGACGGTGACGCCCACGTCAATGGCAGCGGCGGGGGCGAAATCCAGCCGTGAGTGTCCATAGAATCTCTATGGCAATATTATCATAACAAAAAAGTCACTCTCAGAATAAGACATCAGTTTTTGTTCAGTCTGGCCTGGGAGAACATAGACTGTGAGTATTAGCTGAGAGGAAGACAATGCTTTTAAATCTTGTGCGGACACCTGTCTTCAAACTTATCCTTCACGCAGGCGTTTCTTGTATATAACAGAGTTTCGTCTACACAGAGTCTTGCTGGCGCATGGCGGTGACAGGTTCATTACCGGCCATGCGATGTCGGAAGCACCGCTGTGGCTTGGCACGTCGCAATCAGTCAGCCCGCACTTTCTTTGTTTTTCTGTGTGCCTCATCTCATCTCTTTTTGTACTTTTAAAACCTTGCCCCGCAGAGAGAATCCTCGCCTGATAAAGTGAGAGCTGTGAAAATTGTCTAGGCCTCACTCTCATACCATGAAAAGTACGTACGTTTAATTTGCGAGCATAATACGGCACCAGCTGTAATGAAGCATATGAGGACGGCTTGTAATGAGTCTGAGCTGACTGGCAATATTTGAGATTTTATAACGTTTTCCAGAAGCTTCGCGAGGAACAAAATCGGTCTACCTATTACTGGTAAAAGAAATTTGAGTACTACTTCAGTAGGAAAAGCGCGTTAGACAGCCACAGATTCAGTGAGTTGCGTATGACACGCTGCTAACTATTTCTTCCTTTTGTTCTGCAAGACCCTTTAAAATACTGCCTTGTTCTCCACAAGTCTCGGCATGGCAGTGCAAGAAAATCTTGGTACATACAACACCACCAGCCCAGTGCAGCCTCCGCCGTCGACCCTGGCCATCCACAGCCACCAGCGTGATCCGCCAGTATTCTCGGGTCTCAAAGAGGATGACGTTGAAGAATGGCTACACACCTACGACCTCGTCAGCGAGTTGAACAGGTGGGATACTCTACAGAAGTTGCGTACGGTCCCTTTCTACCTAACTGATGTTGCCAAAACCTCGTTTGGTTTTAGATCCACCTCCAAGATCTTCCCGACTGGGACACATTCGCACGGCAGCTCCGTCAGATTTTCGGTTCCCCCAGTGTTCACGCCGAAGCAGCAACAAAGAAGCTTGCTGAACGCATTCAGCTGGCGGGTGAATCATACACCTCGTACATTGAGGATGTTCTTGCCTTGTGCAAGCGCGTAAATTCAGCTATGCCGCAAAGCGATAAATACGCGATATTATCAAAGGCATAAATACCATCGCATTCAACGCCCTTGCGTCGCAAAACTCTACCACGACTCAAGATGTCGTCACCATTTGCCAGAGACTAGAAGAACTTCAGTCTCTTCGTCTTTGCCATGATGCAACATCGTTCGTGAGGAGCTTCATGGGTGCTGCTCTTCCTGCGCCCCACCGTCTACTTTAGCCTCAGCTCCAACCGACTTGCGGGCAACATTATGCAAGAAATTGCATCTGCGTCACATTCACCTTGTTCCCCCGAATCCAGACCTCGTCAGGTACCAACGTATGCAGAATTCGCGGCGCTCTAAGTACCCACCACTATCCCAGTGGCTACACCAGGTGGTCATGTACCTGTAGCGTCAGTGTCACCACCGATGCGCCCAGAGCCGTATTACGCCAAGCCGCGTCCTCAACGCCCAATCTGTTATTATTGCGGCTATAGGGGTCATATATCTCGCTTTTGCCAAAGGCGTCAACAGCACGAGCAACGTGGCTACGCTCCAGAGGAACGCGGACGCTTCAATCCGCTCACGAACTACCAGCGCACGCCTTACCGGTCTTCTTTTCAGCGTTCGCCCTCGCCACCTTACAGTAGTGGTCTGCCTGTGAACTCCCGTGAGTCTCGCCGCCGCTCACCATCTCCCAATCGCCGTTCCGTGTCACCTCTGCGACCCGCCTCCAATGTTCTGAATGCCCACTCGGAAAACTCCCCAGTGCAGTTTTAGGAGGAGAAACTGCATCCACCGGACAGCCAGCAATTCCTCCAGACAGACCATCGAACATGTTATACAGAAGATACAGAAGAGTCGGTGAGATTGAGGTGGATGAGGCGCTGACGACAAGATATAGAAGCGCGTGCAGACGACAGAAAAACCCACCCCAAAATGAGTTCGTGGGCGCACCCACGGAGAACTGCAACAGCAATATAATGACGAATACCGTCTATGAAAACACGAACTGTACACTGGGCGAGTGGACGACAAATGGCGTTCGTCGCAGCACGGAGAGACGGGCCCGAGTAAGGTGTTTTAACTTTGCGGAGACGGGAGCAAAGGTCGGAGCGAATAATGGAAATGGCAGCGCCAGTATCCACTAGAGCTTCGATGTGTATACCTTCGACTAACACTGTTAACATAAGCATAAGCCGGTAGCATAAGTAGGTAGCGTAAGCAGGTAGCATAAGCAGGTTTTCCACTTCAATATGTATATACAATAGAGAAAACATTTGTAGAGAAGAGCATTCGGCCATGCTGCCAAAGGCGTAACACTAAAAGAAGCGTTATCTGTGACTCATGTGCCTCAAAGTAATCGCGCCTTCTTTAGTGTAGGACCGCGGTTAGAATTGTTTGCATGGCAGTTAGTTGGCTTTTATTTACTTCGGATCGTAAGGTTGGGGAGGCATGTTAGCCGCTGTCAATTAGCATTTCTTTAGCGGCACTCGGTCGAAGTGTGTCCGACCGAATTCGCCGTGAACGGAAACAGTACGGCGCCAGCATGGTACCCCGTGTTGTTCTGCAGCGCCAGAGACGGCCGAGCGTTTCGAGTTCAGGAAAAATAAACTGGCCCCCAACGTGGGCAACAGGGCTTAGAAACGTCATTGTGGCGATGCCCTAATTGCCTCATGGTACTGGAAGTCGGTGCATCAATGGGCCTCTCGAGACCCAGAGTGGCGTGGTGACACCCACATTGGTTCAGCTGAAGCCCAGCAGCATGCAGCGTTCGCGCTCGCTGTTTCTAGGCAGCACGCGTTCAGAAAACTCGGAGGTCATCGACAACCTATTGTCCCGGCCCGGTCCAGCTCTGGTAGCTCTCGGAAGCATGTGGGCAGGAGACACTTGAGAGGCTGGCTGATGTCACGATGATCGGACGGCCAGTAGGCGATTTGGTGCGTATTGTCGCAGGGGCATGTATTTGACCGCTCCCGCACAAATGAGCTCGTAAGTGAAACCACGGGCGGTCAGCGAGCGGTTCCTCTTACAGCGCGCAGGGCACAGACGGATTGTTGTCCCGTCTTCAAGGAGTTGATGTGCTACGGGGAAGCCGTTGCTACAGCCGCAATACCCAGTTCGTGTAGCTCTGTCTAGATAATTGCGCGCCGCGAGCTTGCCCATGCTTCTAGGACTTGTTCTACTTCTGTTTTATTTACATTTTGATTGTTGTGCTACTTGGGGCGAGGCTATGAGCTCTCGCACATGCACGAAGGGTGCGTCATCGTGGCGGGTTTTTCACCGACTAAGTGTACTAGCCTATCAACGGACAAGAAGGTGACGATTCGCTGAGAGTTGTGTAAAGGCGGAGCACCGAGGAAACAAGAATAGGCCCCGGATCTCTGCCAGGCGTTCTGAACCGGGCTTGTGGTGTTAGGCATCATCGGCTCTGTGGAATCCCGAAGGGTCCCCCTACAGAATTCGGTTCATCTCCAAGGTTTTTTTTAACTGACGCCCGTTCTTGGGTAACTTTTGTACAGTCTGTAAATGCAAGTTTTTATCAGTCTACTAGAGAGAGAGAGAGAGAGAGAAAACTTTAATAAAAAGTCAGTCAATTGCTCAGGCATTGCCCATCGCCCCTAGCTGTCGGCCGGAATCCCTTGGGACGTGGCAGCAGCAAGGGCTTGACTGATAATGTCGCGCTGGACGTTGGGATCTGGGCTGCAGAGCAGGACCTCCCAGGATTCTAAAGTGTGAGAACCATCATTCTGACTTGGACATGTCCACACCATGTGAACCAAATTCGCTACCTCATCACAAAACTTACACTGGGACTGGAAAACTGCGGGGTGCCTCTTGCTGTAGAGTGCGGGGTTCGGAAAAACCCCGGTCTGTAACTTTCGCCACAAAACCTTGTTTTTCTTAGTGAGTTTTCCGCTATCGGGTATGCTTGCCGATTCAGCCTGTATTGTGCGACGATTTCATGGTATGTGCGCATATACTCGCTTCTTTGTTCGGTAACGGGAGGTTCCAGGGGTCGACCGGTAGGTGAGACCACGGGCGACGGAATGAGCCTCCTCGTTCCCTCTAAGTCCTTGGTGAGCTGGAGCCCAGACAAGCAGAACCTGCTCTTTGGGTACTCCTACCATGTTTACGGACGGCAGTCTCCGTCACCCTTCCCGATTCATAATTTCTCACAGCGTTTTTGGGGTCTCTGATGACCACCCTGATCCACTTTTGGTTGATGGCCAAAGCTATGGCCACTTCCGCGGCCTCTACAGTCTCGACACCAAGGACTGTGCAGCACGCAATCAGGCCACCATCTTCCCTGACCGCCACTGCCGTGTGTGCCGCTTTGCTTTGATATTCCGCAGCGTCTGTATACGCGACGTCCTGTCGACCGGTGTACCTGGATTGTAATGCCTCTGCCCTGGCTTTACGCCTGCCTTCGTGAAAGGTAGGGTTCATATTTCTGGGTAGCGGAGGTATCTTTATCGTGTCCCTGATCTGTATCGGTCTGTCTTTTGAACGCGCCTGCTCACGCGTGGGCTCATAGCCCAATCTCTTTAATATTGCTCTCCCCGTTTTAGATCCGAGTAGTCTTTGATGTTGTGCAGTCACAGTAGCCTCAATTAGCTCATCGAGTGTGCTAGATACCCCCAACTTCATAAGTCCATCAGTTGACGTGTTTGGGGGAAGTCCGAGCGCGACTTTCACACTTTTCCTGATAATGGTGTCGAGTTTGCCCCGCTCCGCTTGGTTTAATTTTAAATAAGGTGCCACGTACACTATCCTACTTATTATGAAGGTCTGCACTAATCTAAGAAGGTTCGTCTCCTTCATCCCAGCATGCCTGTTTGCTATTCGTCTGATGAGACGACATGTCTGCTGAGAACTGGCTTCCAATCTAGCAAGAGTTTCAGAATTCTTACGGTTCGCCTGAATCCTTAGTCCAAGGACACGGATACTGTCGACCGCGGGGATCTCTGCGCCGTTAACATACAAGTGGATGTCCACTTCAGGCCTGTTGTGGAGCCGCCGTTTTCTGGCGGGCATGAGGAAGAGTGCTTCCGACTTTTCGGCCGAGTATTTAGGTCCTTTGGGCTCCAGGTACTCCACGATTTTATCAATGGCGATTTGCAGAGAGCCTTCAATTTGGCCGTCACTGCCCTTGTTCATCCATAATGTTATGTCATCCGCGTAAATGGTGTGATTTAAATTCTCAATATCCTTTAACTGTTCAGGCAGTTTCAACATCACATAGCTGAAAAGGGTGGGTGATAACACCGAGCCCTGAGGTGTCCCCCTGTTGCCTAATTTAATGTCCTCGATGGATTCTTCCCCGATTTTTAAAGTGGCTGTCCTGTTCGAAAGGAAGTCCTTGACGTAGTCATAAACTCGCTTTCCGACGCTCAGGGAGCTCAGATTCTCCAAGATCAATACGTGCCTCACGTTGTCAAATGCTTTTGCCACATCTAACCCAGAGATAACTTTTGTGTCTCGCGTTGGCTTGTCTACAATTTCGTCCTTCAGCTGTAGCATCACGTCGCACGCTGATAGTCGGGGTCGAAAACCGATAATGGTGTCCGGATACATACCATTGTCTTCCATGTACCTGTTGAGCCGCGTCTGAACGACATGCTCCATGAGCTTACCTACGCAAGACGTTAACGATATCAGCCTAAGATTCTCGAAACGGAGTTTTTTACCCGGTTTAGGAATGAAAAGTACATTTGCGAGTTTCCACTCCTGCGGTATCGTCCCTTTTTCCCAACACTCCTGCATGTACATTGCTAGGTTAGCGATGGACCTATCATCTAAATTACAGAGCATTTTGTTAGTCACTCTGTCTGGCCCTGCCGCTAATCGAGTCCTTAGCCGATTAATCTCCGCTCGCACCTCAGCCAAGGAGATAGGGACATCTAAGGCTGCGTTTTCCCGTCCTCCATTATCTGGGAGAGGTTCGGATCCGGCGGCATTAATGTATCTGCTCCGAACTTCTTCTAAGAGTTCTTTCCTAGTGCCTTCAAATTGGTGCGCCATCCGTTCCAATTGCTGTTTAGACGCTCTCTTTGTGCCCTCCGGATCTAAAAGGTGACGAAGAAGTCGCCACGTCCCGGACATACTTATATTCCTATCCATCTCCTGACACACGTTCCCCCACCTTTGCTTCGTGAGCGTGATGGCGTGTTCTTCGATTTGCCTGTTTAAAGCCGCTATTTGTTTCCTGATACTCCGATCCCATCTCCCCTGTTGAAGTCGGTTTTCCAAAAGCTTTCTTTTTCTTCCAAAGATTTACTAATCTCGTGTCTACCACTTCGTTGTCCTCCTCTGTTTCCACCATTTCAGTGGCTTCCTTAACAGTATGTAACACCCCATCACACCACTCGGCAATGTTGGAAATGCGAGTCAGGTCACCCCTGAGGTCCCTGAAAGCGTCCCAATTTACGGCCTCTACCCTTCGTTTCCGAGGTGTTGCCGGGCCTCCCTCTACCACTATTTCTATGATCATGTGATCACTGCCTAGGTCCTCGTTTGTGTTGCACCACGTGGCACTAGTGCCGCTCCCCGTCAGAGTAAGGACGGGTGTGGTGTCAACCGCGACACTATTTCCCTTCCTCGTTGGCTGCAGCGGGTCGGTTAATAAATCCAGATTATGAGTTTGCATGTCATCCCACAATTTCCTGCCCTTAATTGAAGCCTGCTTATATCCCCATGCCGTGTGGTGAGCGTTAAAGTCCCCGACGATCAGCAATGGGTTGTTCTTACTCTTACGTCACGTAGAAGCGAAGAGATCCCTAAAGTCGCATCGCCTTTGTCTGGGAGAGCTGTATATATTTAATACGAACAAGCTAGCGTTTTTCTTTTTTTGGGGGGGGGTATGGGGGTATTATTTCTATGAGAACATGGTCGATATGTGCATTACCAATGTCATGCTGCACAGCCGTAACGTTTCGCCTGACCAGGGTGGCCACCTGCGTACTCGTGCCTTCGCTTACATAGGATTTATAACCCGACAATGTCGCCTTTCTCCCACATTCCTGTAAAGCTATAACATCCGGTCGATCCCCTTTCCTCAGGAATTCCTGCAGAACCGCACGCTTGCGCGTGAAGCCTCTGCAGTTCCATTGCCAAATGGTGTTTTTACTGAATCTGTGAGCCATGATTGCCACTAAGGTGATTCATCGGTCTGCCTAATACTTCTTGGGCGAGCTGTTCATACGCCCGATCCCTCTTTGCGAATTCTGTTTTAAGTTCTTCGGTAAGTTTATTATCCCGCTGATGCAACTGCTGTGTCAGATTTTGAAACATCTCGAACATTCGTTTCTCGAAGGCCTTACGCCAATCATCGTCCTGGGTAGATTTGGCTTCAATGTTTGCCTCCAGTTGTGCTATTTTCATGTCTATCACTGTCTCTGCATTCTCATCTATTACGGGCTTTTCCGATTTTTTTTGTCCTCTTTTTCGCTGGAGGCGGAGTAGCGCTCTGCTCCTCCGGCCTTTTTATATTTTGATTCTGTGGCATTCGTGGTAGGGAAACCGCTGTTGTGTTAGACGACTTAATAGCTATTTGAAGCTCCTCTATTTGCCGACTCATCATCGCTAGCTGCTCTTTAAGCATGCGATTCTCTTCCTTAATGGTTAACATTTCTTCATCGCGTTTATCCTGGGAGGCCCTATCTCCCCAACCCACCTTGCGGTTCGGCGACGTGGGTCTCCCACTGTTGAGGACAGCACTGCCGGAAGTCCCCTCGTTTACTGGACCTGTCATTGGTGGCAGCTCTCCTTCCTGTCTTTCCGGCAGTCTTGGGAAGGAACCTCTTCTTCCTCTTGACCCTCTCCGATGCTTCGACTGGCTCCTGGACCGTTCTTTGATCTCTTCCATTCTGCGCGTTTATGGATCGGCGTCTTTCGCCTTCCACTCTTCTGCTTCCATTCGCCGCCAGGCCTCCCACTGTCTCTTCTTTATTGTATAAGGGGTCCTGAAAGCTTCCTTGCATTTCCGATCTGCTGTCAGATGACCTTTGCCGCACAGCTTACACTTGGTCTCACATGCATGGTCCTCGGGTGGAGCTGTCATTCCGCATCCCCGGCAGTGAACATGGTCGCTGATACACACGTTCGATCTGTGTCCTAGGTGGCCACATCGGTAGCACACCTTTATCGTTTCTTATAAAGCACGCACTTCAGCGGTACACCGTAACAGTACATCCACCTGGACACTGTCTCATTTTTGAAAATGATGACCGCTGAACTTGAGTTCCCCAGCTTCCTAACACCAAGTATCGGCGGGTTCCTTGAGTTGCCGAATGCCCCTGTCAGTTCCTCTACTGACAATCTCGGGTCGATGCCGCGCACCACACCCCGGCCGCTATCCTCGTGCGGCGCGAGGTACGCCGTGACGTCATAGTTCTTGCCTTCAATCTTGATAGACTTAATCCTGGTCACCTTCCAGACAGTGTCTATGTCTGTAGTGCTGAAAATCAGGGTACCTTGCTTGTTGTTAACAATGAACACTTCCTTTTCTTGTCCCTTGATCCACGGAATTTGCGCTGCCGTGCGCACCGCCTCACTGAGCCTGGTGTTCGGAATTTTTGTGAGCGCCAGCCCGCACTTCGGACGAATGATTGTCTTGTAGTCGTTCGCCGGCAACCGCGGTAGGTACGACGCAATCGAGCGCTCCGCGATCTTGTGCCCCAGCTTTTTGTATGCTGCGTTTGCAGCCGCCGTCTTCTTCCTGTCTTCGCCGGGCTCGGTCCACTTTCTGCCCGGGCGTTGCCATCTTGGCGTCCCTGTCTGTCACCTCTAGCGGAGTCACGCAGCTCTTTAACATGTTTTCCAACTTTCGTGATCCAGTCAGCGGTTCTAAATTCTTCAGCGGTAATTTCAGTACCCTCCGCGGTCACCTCCATTGCCGTCGCATCTCCACAACGGGGCTCTGAAGCGAACGCCGGGGGCGTCGACCACCGCCGAGCCGCCGCGTTTGTTCACCGCTAGCGTTAGGCTTTGCTGGGCGGAGACGCAGTCGACACCAAAATAGCCATAAAATGTCCCAAAACGTACTCACAGTCCTGAAGTCGTGGTCTGGATGATCCCTAGAACTTCAGGCAGGCGATTATAGGAGTTGTTTGCTGTAACTGCACAATTTCCACCAGACCAAACAACTTTCCGTGGAGCTGATGCGAGGCACATCCGAACTCCCTGGCCCCCTGGTGGCCAGCCCTCAGTCTACTAGAAGTTCTCCAGCGTTTCTGCTCCATCTTCAAGTGACCAGCAAGTCAGTCACCACTATTGGCATAGCGGCGTACGTTTTTTCTGCCGCATCGTTATACCACCTCGGGTGGTGCGTCTCAGGGGCCGAGTGGGGACAGTTGCTTTCTTAAACATCGCAAAGAACTTCGATTTTACTGTTTGTTATTAACGAAAGGAATTGGCTGCTGCTTTCGGTCATCTGGGCGGAGCGTCTTTTGACTTCTTAATTAGTATAGGGCAAAGTTCAATTACTTCCTTCGTCTTCCTCTCAATCACTCAGTCGTCCACTGATTCGCTCATTGATTGACTCGTTCACTCCCTAACTTTTCCCTCACTGGTTCATTCTCAGCCGATTTTCAGGAGACACCATATCTACGCTTGTTTAGAGATGCATGCCAGACGAAATAATTGCCTAGGTACACCCATCAGCTGAGGGGCAACCCACCATGTCCAATCTACTATCCACTTCATGAGAAATGAGAAAATATGAGTGGCCATGTACTGCAGCGCATCAAAAAATGTCCTTGATGTCCTTGCTAGCCGATACCTTAGACGCGCTCGACCTCAGCCGTACGTCACTGTCACATTCGGGCAATCTAGTTGGGTGCATCCTAATACCTAGTAGAATATAGTAGAATATATATCCTAGTAGAGTATATATATATATATATATATATATATATATATATATATATATATATATATGAGATATGAGATATAACAGACAGTAATGCCAAGGAATGTACAGGGGAAGTTATTCCCCTGTACTATTACTGTCTGTTATATCTCATTATTATTGTGTTAAAACACGGAAAAACGAGCCCTTAGGTATACACTTCTTTCCCTTATATATATATATATATATATATATATATATATATATATATTCATCTCCGCCCTGAATATGAACTACAGCTAATATGATCAAGCGAGTTTTCGGAAGGGCATGACCTTGTTCATTAGAAACCTAATGTAGGGATTGGCGAATGAAAAAAAAGGAGCAGTCAAGTCACAACAAACATTTCGATTTTCGTTATCTCAAGATACACTAGTCCAGGCGTAGCTCTGTTCTGTAATCAAATTAACCGCATGCGTATTCACCTTTTCACAGAACAACTGGTCTCAGTGGGTTACTTGTAGTCAGCAGCAAGAATCGCCGCGCAGGTACCTCGATAATTGGTAAGGGTTTGCCTGTAGAAGTGTAGCAACGCAGCGAAAAAGTGCTAACAACTTTTGGGTATGATCCGACTCACTTGAGCAGTTGGCTTCTTCAATCTCTTGCTCGATAGTCATGTTCTTCAACGTGAAAAAAATCTGATATGGTTCATCAAAGAGGCTTGATGTTTGCGCGCACCACGCAGTTATTTCTGTTGTTTCGCCAGTGAAATTATTTATGCCGATGAGAATGAGGTGAAGCATCTATTTGCCTTGGACGAAGAAACGCGGTCTGACGCCACAATTGAGAAATTCGTTCGAAGCGCCAACTGAAAGTGCCGCTTTGACGTTTTAGCTGTAGGCGCGTTTGTCTTTTGGAACATTGTTGCCAGCATTTTATGGAGCGTTTTATGGAGTTTCGCATAAGGCCCGTTTAGAAGAAATTCTGGTGCCGATGTTGGCTTCTGGGGGCTCATTGGTGGTGAGCAAAAAGTTTGTTCTGCCATTGAGTGGTAAATTAAATTATATGCTAAAATATTAAATTCTTTGGTCCGAACAGAACCATAACCAACCCATTTTTCATTGAAAATAGGTGTTCTACTCCAGAACCATGTCAGTGCTGAAAGCTGCTGCAAAACATATTGAAAAAACTGCCATGATTGTGATGTGTTGCGAAGAGTCTTATTAGTGAATGGTGTATGAAGTGGGAAAATGTTAAAATGCGCGATGTATACGAATTGAACGAGGCGTTCGTCCTGCAAAAGCGTACCTATCTCACACCAGTCAGGCATATTTGATCATCACAATCGGTAGAAACAGCATCAAGAACATCCACAGCTGCACAGGTGTGCTTGTCACCTTACGTTCGTATAGTGAGGTACATTGAAAAACACGAGGATGAAGAATTACGGTGGAGTGAAGACTTCGCAACTTTACTTGCAGCAGGCAATTAGGATAGCTTTGAAAATGGGCTAGCGATTGGGAAGACGATACTAACGAGCCCAGAATAGGCTGTAGCATTGTGCTCTTGGAAGCGAAGCTCATGCTTCCATATAGCTTTTATTGCCGATAATCCGAAAACGACGGAGCATTTATGGCAACCTTTTTTTTACAATGAATAAATTTGCAACCAGTGTTACTAAAGCATTTATACGAATTCTGTGTTTCTTGTGTGGACATATGTCAAGCCATCTACATCTTTTTGCTTTATTCACTTCCAGGACGCTGGTTAGTGAATCTTCTGCCAATGGCGTAACTGTTTTAGAATCGTGCCAGCACTGTCCTATTTCTCACTTCGCAGCAGTATAGCAGTTCATAGTGTTTCAAAGCAAATGCAGATGAGATTTTCTGGACCAGTGCAGTTGATAACGCAATCACCCTATTTGGGGAAACATCAGTGTTCGTGAAAAAAAATTAACTATGTTTAATAACGTAGTCTCATGCGAACAGCATACTCTTGTGTGGTCCTAGGAAAACGTTTAAATAGTCTTGCAGTGGCTGGTAAGCTAACATCAATTCGCAACGGTTTATTTGTTAACAAGTCATTGTCAATTCATCGCCGCAAATTGAAAACCACCGCGCAAATTCAGCTAAACATACCTAAAACAAAACAAACTCATTCAATATAAGAGAAGTGACATCCTTTAATTGAATTGTATTTTGAAGTATGCAGACTTTCTTCATTTTCTCTTATAGTTTGGCATGAGTAGGAGAATTATTCAATATTTGCACATGGAATTCAGTTATATGAGTCACCAGGTGACACCGAGCAACTATTAGCGTCCGAACTGCAAATCAGCTAAAATGTCCAAATACAATGTGGAAAGCGCTTCAGGCTATATTAGCTGTACGTCCAATTTATTTGTAGGTGCAATAAAAATTATTGCTTGATACTTTGCTGTGATACGAGCAAAGTTCTAGGCACCACAAGCATTCGAATTGAAATGTTTCCGTTGAGTAGACAGCATAGCCACTGCATGCTCATATCTTTAATATTCACTCATATACAAATAAGTATTACAAAACAGTCAAAAAAGGGAAGCTTTCACATTATTCAACACAAATGCACATTTTCAAACTGAGGAACGTGTGACGGAAACAGAGGAAGTTGCGAAATATGCTTATTAGGCCTTTTTAGATGCGGAAGCATCTTATACTCACGCCTTGTAGTGCGCCGTCCGCGCCGTCCGCACCGCTTCTCAAACATTCGACAGCTGACGCGCGCGCATGCGCCGTCACGCCGTCGCCATCTGTGCCGCGCGCGCGCTTCTCCTTCGAGAACATTCGACAGCTGACAGCGCATGCGCCGTCGCGCTGTATATATACTCAAGGTCGGCGCTCGCTCGCTCAGTTGCCGCTCGTCCGTTGGTTTGTACGGCGCGTCGACGTCCAAGGTCGCGGTGAAATGAATTCCAACGAATCCACAAACACAATGATCGACGTCCCTTCGACCGGCGCCGCCCTTTCGCATACGTGTGTACGTGTTCACTCATTTAACACCCCCTCCTACAACCACGTTAACCAATTTAGCCATCGACCCAAGTAAGTCGCAATTTAACACCCCATTTCACAACCACGTTAACCAATTTAGCCATCGACCCAAGTAAGTCGCACTTTAACACCCCGTTAACCAATTATATGCTCCGCATCCTCCTCAGTGTTCCCGCGAGGGAAGCTGCGCGCAATTTTTTTCTTCCTCGTTATCACAAGGTGAACTGAAAGGTTCTGCAGTGTTCAACTTAAATTTGATTTAGTCCCCTTTCACAAAGTTGTAATAACATGCTCCTGCGTCCTTGCACCCATAAAGATAACGAAAAGAACTGTAAAACTTGCGTTCGCTTAAGAAAACTGTGACAAGTCACATCTAGCCCGATAGTTTCTCATCGAAATAAAATACACGAAAAAAATAAGACAACACAGATCACCAGTTCACAATATTCCTTGAGCTATTTTCACCAGAAAATTTTCGGAGATGAAGTAAACGTATGAAATTTATATCTCCCTAGCAATGAACGTGTGAAGTAAGCGAGATGATTCCCAGACTACAAAGACGTTGGGATCATTCTGTATTCAATAACTCGCCCCCAAAACTGAGAACTTTCATTCTAGGCACGTTGACTGGCGAAGATGAAAACCGCTACCTCACCAAACTCTTTTTAAATGCGAAGCGTTTCTTCTGTACTGCAAGAACTTTTGGTATCTATCTATCTATCTATCTATCTATCTATCTATCTATCTATCTGTCTGTCTGTCTGTCTGTCTGTCTGTCTGGCCACCTCCGTTTGGGTGCTCTCGTGATCAACTCCTTAACTTAGATTGGGAAGGTGATGGTTTGACAAATACGGCTTGCTGGTCAAGATAAATACAAAGTCGCAATGTCGACGCGTACGTCTTCAAAAGCTTTTCCAAAAAAAAAATGGCAGCATATCTACGGAGTGAATCATGGAGAGTGGAGCGAAGCATCCGTACGTCCATTCGTTCTTGCTTCCATCCGTCCATGCGTGCGTCTGTGTGACCGTCCGTGCGTACATTCACCTGTCCGTGCATGCGTCTGTTCGTACGTCCGCACGTCCATCTGTGCGTCCATTCCTGCGATCGTCCATGCCTCCGCCCCTGCGTTCGTCTATGCATCCGCACCTGCGTCCGTCCATGCGTCCATCCGTCGGTGCTGCCATCCGTGAGTCCGTCCACGCATCTGTCTGTGTGTCCATTCGTCCATCTATTCAACAATCAAAGCACCACCAACTCGAATCTTGTCATCATATATTCCGCATATGCACCGCCATCCAGCGGACATTCCAAGGACTAAACGAGAGGTGGCACACGCACACTTTCTTACGGCTTGCGCTTCGTGTCTACTTCCCACCATTAACCACCTCGAGTTCATGGTATATACTAGTTCACTGTATTCATGGCACTGCGACCCAACGCTCGCTAAACCTTTGTAAAATCAAGAATGTTATGCCCAGCGACTATAACGTAGCAACCCTTTCTTGTCAGATAGTGCTCAATGTACTTGCCAATGACTGCTAAGGGGGAATGAGAGACAGGAGAATTGGGCTTTTATTGAACGCGCAAGCTGCGAATTTTTTATTGTTCAACAACGCACAGAAGAAATCTCTCACCGGCACCACCTTGGAGGTCACAATGTCAGACTGGTTACACACTACGACTACTACTACGACCACGAGGGACGAACGGACGCTTTAGGAGCTTCGCCCCTAAAACAGTGGCACGTACTCGGGGGTGGGTATGCACCACTAGTTTCAAGAATGTGCTCAAGAATGGGCTCAAGGTGTTTTACTTAACAGCTTTCACTGCAGGTTTAGCGTCGCATCAGGCAATGAATCTCCCTTCACTCGACCGGATTCACATTGCTGCAATTGTGGGAAACATTTATGTTCATCCGCAGAAATGAGCCAAGAATGTCGCACGATATATAATACGTATAGGAATGAGTAGCGCAACAGCACTGGCAATAAGTTTCGCATGGTGCCTTTTACAAAGTTGCCCATTCAGTGCTGTCTAACTTAACTACGTGTTTTCAATGTGCATGCGGCTGAACCATTTAAAGTCCTTGCGGCGGCACCGTCTCACTGGAGCGAAGATACGGCAAGACGGGAGTGTGTGACGCTAACTAATCATTCAGTGTTGGTTCGTAATTGTGAACCTGGAACAGGGACAAACACGTTGAATAGTCTTAGTACCATGTTCATTAACTCTTAGCCGCTAAAACGAAGTAGCAACGCACTGTATGTGCTATTTGCACACCCACAGTAAAGTAAATGCAACAATGAAAACAAACAATTGAATACAATAACCAAGGCTTCAATTAGCAGCGCGAAACGGGGCATCAGTAAAACTTCCGAATGAAGCACTAGTGAAGCTGACAGCACTGAGAAAACAGTGTTTTCGTGCCTACTAGTCGCACACTTGCGAAAGTATTCAGTATGTGATGCTAAAATGCTACTGAGGGCAAGCACGACTGCCCTTACAACCCGATAAACATTCTGGTGTTGGCTGCGCTATGGGTCCAGCAAGAGTAAAATGCGACTTCTTCTCTTTACTTGGGCACTCGTATTTCCCACCGCATTACTATTCTTCTTTGGTCACTTCCTTTTCCAAGGCATCACATCACCTCCGATTGTCGATGTATTTTATTTTACTTCTTTCTACTCGGGTGATATCTTGTGTTCCTTTTGAGCCTCTCGCTTGGCTTGTTCCCTGGCACACAATTTCTTTGCAATACTAGCCATGGCAGGTCGCGGCGAATGAACAGTGCGAAGGCACTCGTGGACGCAGCGACTCTCGGAGATCGACTACGCTGCAGCTCGGGTTTTCTTCGGTCCGGGAGTGTGCAAAAGCTATTTTATTATGATTTTTGTCCACGTCGCGGTCATATCTTTTCTCTGAACGCGTGTCCGCAAACGCTGCTGCTTTGACGCAGAACCTTGTGGCAGTGAGCGGTTCTGAAAACGTGAGGCACGTAGGTCTTATAAACGCTTGTTGTCCACTAGAATTGTTGCTGGAACATGTCCAGGTCAACGACCCATGGTGTTCTTTCTTAAGCGCTTCTTCCGTACTTACCTATTTCTGTGATTTATTTTCTCGTAAAGTAACGACAAACCATTGGCTTTGGTCTTCGTAGTATTGGACTACTATAGTGTTTATGCGTTTGCTGCAGAATTTCAAGTAATATAAACATTTTTTTGCTTTGTAGAGCAAGAATACTTCTCTTCGAACTACAAATGACTGCAAAAAAAGCAAATGACAAAGCTTCTCGATAAACGTTCGCGCAAAACGCGTTACTATACATAAGTACGCCCCTCGGGTGTTCCCATCCGAACAGTGTTAATGTGTGTCTATTTATATTTCTCTACGCGAACGCCGAAACTGCTGCACTAAATACATCTTTTGCACATCTATTGAAGGTGTTATAATTTGCAATATTGAAAATGTGTCTTTTTTATAGAGCAAAAATATCATGGCTGCACGATCGCATATTGTCAGTCATTTGTTACAGTTTCCAATTACAATATTTGAGCAGCGCAGAGTAGTTTGAAAGCAATGGTTAACAATGTTTCGGTAGATGTCGAAATGTAATGTGGAGCTTGTTTCAGTTAGAAGTGTCTTGAGTAAAAACAAAAAGTTTAGGAAGACCAAACAATATTACGTTTCTTTTTCGGTCATGTCACCCAGTCTCCTAATTAACGAAAAATTCTTTCTGGGTGGCAGCATAGTTACCACTGAAGGGGAAGACAATTACAAAAACTAGCAGAGTGAGGGACCTAGCAGCCGACTGTAGTTTTGAAATTGATGAAAATGAGCCCGCGTTTGCAGCTGATTGTTCTCAAGTGATGGGTAAGTTTCATTTGCTGGTAATTTGCTGGTTTCCGTTTCGCTGGTAAGAGAGATATTCCAAAAGAAGTGAGATGACACTACTGCGACGGCAAGACGTCTGTATGCTTTGTTTAGGTTCTCTTACCTAAGCACCAGAAAAAAAATGTATGAGTATTGCCGAAACTTGGTTCTCATTTAAAGATGTATCACAGGCTTTGGAACAAAAGAAAATTATGCTGTTGAGTTATATCTTGGTGAGGGTGCTTCTATTATGGGCGTTCCTCATGCTATTCATTGATGCAAAATTTGT
Organism: Rhipicephalus annulatus; assembly: GCA_013436015.1. Lineage (NCBI taxonomy): Eukaryota > Metazoa > Arthropoda > Arachnida > Ixodida > Ixodidae > Rhipicephalus > Rhipicephalus annulatus. The sequence continues at coordinate 768,190 of WOVY01010302.1, read as the reverse complement.
AGCTACAAATATAATTCGCAACACTGAAAACATAGCTTGCATTTGTTCATTCTGTGAGCGCAAGTCCACCAAGAAGAAGGCATTCTCGAGAGAGAGAGAGAATAAACATTTATTAATAACAAATGGAAACTGAGCCTTCTTTGGGTGGGGCCCTCAGTCCAGGGCTCCATTGCCTTGCGCGACCCTGCGAGCCCGCTGGACCAGCTGCTGCTGTTCCTGCCGGCGTAAGCTGAGCAGTGCAGACTCCCAAGAGGAAGGGGTGGGATTGGGAATGGGAGGCACGCCCTGTGGGGCAGAGCATTCCCACGTGGAATGGTACACCGTCGGTACGGATCCACAGAAGGGGCAGTAGGAGGGGTAGAGAGTCGGATGAAAGCGATTTAGCATATAAAGGCAAGGAAATGAATTGGCCTGTAGTTGCCGCCAAGCGACAGCATCTGCTCTGTTAAGTGAAGGATGAGGGGGAGGATACGTATAACGGCTCTGTCGATAGTACTGCAGCGTAGCGTTGTAGTTTAGTGGTTCTGTCGATGCGTCGTCTGGATTGGACAGCTCTTCCAATGGAGCCCGGCCGGTCAGCTCTCGGGCAACCGCATGAACGCGTTCATTACCATGGAGAGAGGCGTGTCCAGGAGTCCAGACGATACGCACAGGACGTAATGCGGACGGTGAGACAGAAGAGAGGATATTGTGTGTATGTGCAGCCACAAGTCCTTGAGCGAAAGCACGGCAAGCAGCTTGTGAATCTGTTACAATAGTGACAGGGGAGTCATGTGACAGTGTCGTAGCGTAAACAATTGCCAGAGCGAGAGCTCCCTCCTCTGCCAGACCACTGTCTGTAGTGCGAAGTGTGGCAGACGCCACAAGGGCGTCTGTGTCATCTGTCACGGCTAAACACATGGCTGACTTCTCTGGGTAGCGTGCTGCATCAGTGTAAAGTACTTGTAAGTCTGATGTACCATCACCAAAGACGCGTGTCATAGCCTGAACTCGGGCACGTCAACGACCGGCGTGGCGGGAGGGATTCATATTGCGTGGAATCGGAGGCACTTTGATGAGTGCGCGGACAGTAGAAGCAAGTTTATATCGCGGTACTTGTGCGGGTTTTTGAGGAATCGGGTAGCCAAGACGAGACAGGATGGCGCAGCCCTGACGGGTCTGCCTGAGCCGTTGGAGCTGACTATTGTGCTGGGCCTCGATGAGTTCGGTTATGGTGTTGTGGACTCCTAATTGAAGGAGGCGTTGTGTAGATGCGTGTGGAGGCAAGCCGATAGCCGCCTTCACAGCTGTCCGTAGAAGGATGTCCATCTTTTTTATTTGAGCTAGAGCGAGATTGTGAAAGGGAAGATGATAGGTGAGCCGACTAACTATGAGTGCTTGTACTAAGCGGAGGACATCTTTCTCACAGAGGCCTCTCCTGCGATTGGTGATGCGTTGGATCATGTGTGTAATTTGAGTTATCTGCTGAGCCAGAAGGTGTGTAGTGTACGAGGCCTTGCCGTCGGACTGAAGGTAGAGGCCTAAAATGCGAATTCTTTGTACCAGAGGGATAGGATGGCCATCAAGAAACAGCGAAATGTCAGGAGAATCAGCTGTTTTGCGGCGCCGCTTGTATACTAATAACAACTCCGACTTATCCACTGAGCACGTAAGGCTGCCGGCAGCAGCATAGTCTTGTACCACAGACACAGCTTCCTGTAGGGCGTCCTGAATGGTTCCGTCTGATCCTTTGGTCGCCCAAATTGTAATGTCATCTGCATAGATGGCATGCTGGATGTTGGGAACCTGTTGTAGTAGGGAAGGGAGTTTAGCCATAGCCACGTTGAACAAAGTGGGCGAGAGAACCGAGCCCTGTGGTGTTCCTCTGCCTGCGAGATGAATGACGTCCGAACGGAGGTCTCCAATCCCAATAGTGGCCGTGCGGTCAGAAAGAAAGGACCTGACGTAATTGTATATACGTGAGCCACACCGAGATGAAGCGAGATTGTCAAGAATAAGGTCGTGGGAGACGTTGTCAAAAGCACCCTTCAGATCCAGGGCCAGAATAGCTCGGACCTGGTTTGAAGTGGGGCTATCCAACACGTCCTCCTTAAGCTGTAATAATACGTCCTGTGTAGAGATACCAGGACGGTAGCCGAATAGTGTATCAGGAAAAAAGTTATTGTCTTCGAGAAATGGTTGTAGTCGAGAGAGAACAACGCGTTCAAAGAGTTTAGCTACACATGAAGTTAAGGATATAGGGCGAATATTCTGGAGGGATAGCGGCTTGCCAGGCTTTGGAATAAGTATGATTTCTGCGTGTCGCCACTCCTGTGGTAGCGTGCCGTTTTTCCAATGTTCGTTGTAAAAAGCGGTTAAATATTCGATGGACTGGTCATCTAAATTACGCAGAAGTGTGTACGTAATCCCGTCTGTACCGGGTGCTGTGTTGCGCTTAATGCTTTGCAAAGCTGCCCTAACCTCTGCTTCTGTAATGTCCTCATCTAGAGGCGTATCGTGTACGTGTGGATAATCACGGTAGGCGGGACGGGGGCCCGTGGATACATAGTGTTGCTTTAAGGTGTGCAGCAGAGTGTTATCGTCGAGCCCTCATTTGTGGAGAATGGTGCGGATTGCGTTAGCAGTGTGGGATTTTGTCTGCGTGGGATTTAAAAGAGCACGGAGTATACGCCACGTTCGAGGTGTACTTAGTGAGCCGTTGAGTCGATCACAGAAGTTATGCCAATTGTTGCTAGTGAGGATGTTCGCATAGTCCTGTGCCTCAGTAGCTAGTTTAGCGATTCGGAGACGAAGTTTTCGGTTATGTTTCTGTCGCCGCCACTGCCGCGTCAAGCCTCTGTGGGCATCCCAGAGATGTAGCAGATGCCGGTCCACATCCGGCGTTTCTGTCGTCGCAGCGATGAGTTTGGTAGCTCTTTGAAAATCGGAGTGAAGTTTTAATATCCAAGCCTCTAGGGAAGGAGAGTCCTGATGGGTAGTTGTACGATTACGCCTAAATGCATCCCAATTCGTTAGTTTTATTATGCGCTCTGGGGCACGCGTGGCTGCTACTTGGAGCTCTGTAGTTAGTATATGGTGATCACTGCCTAGATTCACCATGAGGTTGCACCAGGAATGGTGACTAACGCCCTTGACTATCGTGAGGTCGGGGCATGTGTCCCTGCTCACACTATTACCTAGGCGAGTGGGTTGATCAGGTTCTGTCAGCAGGGTCATGCGATGAATCGCGAGAACCTGTGCGAGTCGTCGGCCTTTAGGCGTTTCTGTTGCGTAGCCCCAAGCTGGATGGGGGGCATTGAAATCTCCTACAATAACTATTTGTTTACCCAACTTGCAGATTTGTGCGAATAGATTACCGAAGTCATCGTTCCTGGCGTTAGGTGCACTGTAAACGTTAAGCACGTACAGGCTGCTACTGGAACGAGAACACGGGACTAATTCGAGAAGCACGTGTGAGATGGAGGTGCTTTGAAGGGTGTGTTCTATGACAGTGACATGCTTAGAAACTAATGTAGCTGTGCGATGTGGTGTATTGTTCGTTACGTCCGTGTATGTGGTGTAACCCGGAAGCGTAGGGGTACATTGTACTTCTTGTAACGCTATGACATCGGGAGTAATCTGCTGCGTCGCAATAAATTGCATTAGAGCTCCGCGTTTCCTACGATACCCCCTGCAATTCCACTGCCACACACGTAGGAGTTGAGGGGTGTCACGCGTTGACCTACGGTTTCTCGCCATGATCATGCAATAGCGGGGCCTCGGTAGTACACGGAGGCATTTCGGAATGTGCTAAATCTTGGTGGAGGGTGGTGGGAAGCGGGACTGCAGCAGCTGCGGCTGTTGGGACGGTTTTTCGGGACGGTGATAGGAAACGGGAGGGGCGTATGTAAGGATGCGGTCGCTGTGTTTCACGTGTCGGAGACGTGGTGCGTTTTGGTGCAGATGGCGAAATATCAAGTTGGCCAAGTGCAGCCGATATCTGCTGTTTAACATCCGTTACAATCTGCTGGATAGCAGGTTGCAGGGCCTGCTGGATCAATTGTTGGAGTGGAGCTGTTAGTTCAGCCATAATGCTATCCTTCATTTTCTGCATTTCTACCTGCATCATAGCTGCGAATTCGTTCCTTAAAGAAGTAGCCATTTCGTTCAACGCCTCTCGTGTGCAATAGTCGGATCGTGCCGTAGTTGACGACATGTCTGGGTGAAGCTGAGTGTCTACTGACATGGGTTGTGGTAGTCTAGGTGGCGTTGGTTGTGGTGTTCTTTCCTGCGTTGATGTTTGTGTGAGGGAGTGGGACTGGTGTGGAGAGGGAGGGAGAGGAGGGAACTGCCCTGCCCAGCTTACCGTTTGTGCTTTCTTGTGGGAACCGCTTTGCTGGCCATGATGATGCGTTGTCCCGTCCGTGTGCCAGCCTTGAGATCCCGGCTGGCCAGCGAAACCACTCCGCGATGACGAGTTTCCTCGCTTGGGCCCCGACTTATCCCTGGAATGGCTCCTTCGCCTGGCTGCACTCCCGGACGCACTGCTCTGCCGTCCGGGGCTGGGAGATGGTGACTGGGCCTTCTTGGTGGGAGTAGCTGACCGGGGTGGTTTGCGTCGGTCGACAGGTGGCAAAAACCGCTTTGGGCATGGTTTGGCAGCCGTCGGGTGGTCGCCACCACAAAGCATGCAAGAAGGGCGGCACTCGTGGTTGTTGGGTGATAGTGAATCCCCGCACACTCGACATTTCGGTGTGTCAGGAGGCTGTGGGCACACATCTTCGCGGTGTCCAGTTTTGTTGCACTTTCTACAGTGGGGAATAGTCCGTTTGTAGAGGTAGCAGCGAAGAGCCTGTCCGTACGCGTTCACGAAGAAAGGGACTCGCTTGCCACAAAATGTGAGCACCATTGCTCCGGAGTTGCCGAGGCGTCTGCACGTAAGGACCTCGTAGCCCGGTACTTCAACTTCTGTCAGGAATTCGTCTGGCGTGATTTCATGGCCTATTCCGTTGACCACCCCCTTTTCAGGAATTATCAGGCGCAATACCATAAGAGGTGATGTCGTAGGTTGTTGCGTGCACTGTAATTTTGGTGATTTGTCCAAGTGCCATGGCGATGTGTTCAGATGAGGTGCTTATTGTTAGCACATTTTGATTTTCGTCAACTCGAAGCTTGATATCAGGCTTCTCACTGCGTATATTTGCTGCATGAACTACGGCGAGAAGTAATGTCTTGGGGCTAACCTTGCTGAGATTTAATCCACCATGGGGACGGATTGCTAGCTTGTCGTCCTCGGCAGGTAGCGGTGGAAGTCGTGGTAGACGCGTCCTAGGCCGGCTCTGGCGTAGAGCGGGCTCAGACGGCGTGCTGGGCAGCTGTTCAGTCGGTACGTTATGGGGTGGCAGCTGTCGGCGTTTGTTCGCTCTCTTGGTAACAGTGATCCATGGATTTGCGTTGTCCTCATCGCTCACCTGCGTATCGGCGTCTTGACTGGTCTGCGTATCCATCATGTGGTCCGTGGAGCGAGAGGGCAATGAGTGCTTCTCGTCGGCTGCGACGCTCCCAGAGACGCTCGCCATCCGCTGTAGAGCGGGGCGGCGTTCTGTCCAAGGCGCGTCTCTGGCTTGTTAGGGTTAGCGAGGTGGACCTCTTCAAGAACTTTCGAAAGCGTTAAAACGTTTAAAAGCGCACTCACAGGTTGAAGTCCGGTATAGGCTTGGCAGTGGTGATGCTAGGAACAAGTTCCTATCGTTGCAACAGGTCGCCAGGAAGAAATTCTTCTTGAAATTGAACCTGAGCCGGAGCCGATGTGATTCGCGTCCGTCGCATGCTCTCGCTACTCGGCGACTCCCGCATTTTCGAGGTCATGAACACTAAGATCCTAACCACTGCTTATCTTACCACTGGTAGCAATGCTATGGGCACACTGTGCACGATGCCCGAATGTACCACCCAGAACTTTTTTTTATCAGCAGATAAATTCATTGCTTGGCTAATATTTGTACTAGTCGTTAAAATATTTCTTGCCTTTCAGTTGCTTATATTTTTTATAAATACAAATCACTTTGTTGTGAGATTTGTATGTTATACACGAAATTAATCACAACATTCACTGTAATCACTGTAAACAGTTGCCTGACTCAAGGTTGTCGTCATTGTAATATTAACATTTTCATTTTGGAAAAAAACTGTTTGCAGCATATTCATTGTGACTGAGAGGGCCGTTTATACTTGAGGGTGTGGGAGTTATGTCTTGCCAATCCATACTGTTTCAAAATGCCATTCAACGTAAAACGAAACAAGCTGCCGGATACCTTATCCGCAATTAGAGGGCAATCGCCCATCACAATGAAAAACTTTGCTTGAGTGGCATTCAGCAAGCTCATTGGCATTGGGGTTAATTAGGTGGGTGTTTCTGCCTTGTCAGGCACAAAACCAGCTGATTTTGCCATCAAATAATCTCCCATTCGTGTTGTTGGTGCTAATGTGGTCTACCTGCTCAAAGGCTAGTCCCGTCATTGAGGCTCGTACGGGAGCCTGAGACTGTGAATTGCGTTTGAGCAGGATCTCCACGGTCAGTGATAAATCAACCACCTCTGTTCTGGCCAGTGTGGTATCTCAAATAAATGCCATCGCAAGAAGTTTACGTAGAAGGTCATTGGCTGCAGCCACAAAATAGGCTGTACCAGGGTACTGTGTGGCGTAAACGAACGTCACAAGTGCAGGAATGTCAGTGACGTAACTCAAGAGTGATTGCAGAACCGGTGAACGTTTTCAAGAATTTCTGAGACTCAATTAGCGAGGGGTTTTTTTGCTTTTGCCTCCTACCAATTTGACCTCTCAGCCAATAGGACCAGTCGCGGAGCACGCTATCTTGGTATCAGCAGTGAGTTTCTAAAGCGCAGCATCGTTGCTCGTAGAAGTTCGATCTCTAGTTAACTGACGCTCATCTATAAAGTATTCCGAAATTTTGTTGATGACCCTAAAGTAGAGCTGAAACTGCAAGACCTGAAATAGTCTGAAATAGTTGATTCGCAGAAGACCAATTTAATAGAGTCGCATGTTTGCTTAGAAGCAGTATCATATCGTATGAGGCGCTATTTTCTGGCATGTCTGTAATACCGGAAAAAACACTGGCTGCACATAATCATTTTAAATGTCCAGGTATCACGTGGCAGATTTTTCTTGCAATATACATATTCATCAGGTTCGCCGATATTTTGTCTTTGGATTAAGAATCAATTGCGTATAGTCCAGCTTTAACCTAAATGTAACAACACCAATTACTTTGCATTTCACTCTACCAAACAGATACTGCTGCGACCGGAAATGGAACTCACGTAGAGGAGTCTAGTGGCACATTATCACACAAATTGAGCTATCATGGGTGGCCACAAGTAATGTAATCTATAACCACATAACTGTAAAGTCCATACAAATAAAATAAAACGCATGGGCGTCTACTGCACGCGGCAACACAAAACAGCAAGAATAAAGCAGGATTACAAAATTGTCACTGACCACTCGGAGTGGTACACACAAACGAAATAAAGAAAAGCTTGAGGTTGAAAACGATTCTCACGCAATAAACGAGTTAAAGATTGGGAATCACTTTATAAGGCGATTGTTAATCTAATACACAATGTATGCCAAATGTTATCGCTTTATGCTGCACGTTTCATTTACCCGTAGGAACCACAAAAGTCTGCAGAAGATGGTTATCTGAGTTTCACCTAAGAGACTACGCATCGCAGGTGAGGCCGAAGGTGACTAACAATTTTAAACAAACTCCAAAGCCGTCAACTAGCAGGAGCGCGAAGAAAGAGCCAACACTCTATACAAATCACATTGGACCAATTACTGTCCCACATCAATCACTTGATTTCCTCAATTTGTATACCGGCCTGCAATTAACATTGCTCTCTAAGAAAATTTTACGCATTACCTGAATGCATCATTAGGTTAACAGCCCTATCCCACAGCAGCAACTTCTTTTTCTCGAGAGGTGTGCACGTCTGAAGTTAGTAATGTTCACAGTGAAATCATAGCGCATTACTTCAGTGCGTAATTTCATTGGCAGCTGTTGCACTCCGATATATGTAACACAAATTCCAACTCCATGTACATGCCTTTTCCTCGAATAACGGATCAGTAATAAAGGAATATGTAGTGGGGTAGTAAGTAACCACATCTCATTGCAAATAAGAAACAATGTAATGGCATGAAAAAGCAGGCACACACAAAGAATGCCGGTATTTGAACTGAACGAACACGTCATGCGCGACTTGGTTTTTTTATATGGAAGTACAAAATGCCATAAAATTTAGAAGGCCGGACAGATGGGGCACTGGATACAGCCGTGACATAGGAATGTGGAGGAAGTACAGAATTGGGATGTCAAAAATGTTTCTTTTCTCTCCTAGTCGGGATGTCACAAAGCATATACATATATACATGGCTAAGGGATCGGGGACGATGAGCCCTCATTCAATAGAAATGTTTTGTACTCTGCTAAAATTTATACGTGCTTCTTCGCACTTTAGAGTGCTCTGCACGAGGGCTCTGCAGCACAGCATAAGAAACATCGCAGAGCATCCGTTGTTCACTTGAAAATGAGCGGTAAGCTTGCTGAATGGAGAATGAAAAAACAGCGGGCAGATCTTCCTAGGCGATTGATGTTCGAAGGCCAACTATAGCCTCGGGTAATTCTTGAGTTCAGTTAGAATAGGGCTTCATTGAATTTCCAGCAGGTACCCACCTCTAAAGAAGCTCCTTCAGCCCTATTTGTCTTTCACACCGTCCCGTCTTTATACTCCTGAGAAGGAGCACTGGAGTTAGGGGAAGCAAGCCTTTCCTCTCCGATGGTCCGGTTTATTGAACTGATGCGGGGTTTCTCTCTGCCCGTCGTAATGGGCCCTGGGGAGCAATGATAAGCTAATATCATCAATGGATTTTCATCGCCTAATATGGTGCCTTGCGAGCATAGCGTTTAAAGAAAACTGGAGACATGCGGGGTATCAGGTGGCGAAAAAATACGCTTGTAATTATACTATGTGTGCAAAGCAATGAGCTGGAGCAGTCTGAACTTTTAACGCGAGTGCACGTTTCTTTTAGATGCGGAAGCATCTTATACTCGCGCCTTGTAGTGCGCCGTCCGCGCCGTCCGCACCGCTTCTCGAACATTCGACAGCTGACGCGCGCGCATGCGCCGTCGCGCCGTCGCCCACCATCTGTGCCGCGCGCGCTTCTCCTTCGAGAACATTCGACAGCTGACAGCGCATGCGCCGTCGCCATCTGTGCCGCGCGCGCGCTTCTCCTTCGAGAACATTCGACAGCTGACAGCGCATGCGCCGTCGCGCTGTATATATACTCAAGTTCGGTGCTCGCTCGCTCAGTTGCCGCTCGTCCGTTGGTTTGTACGGCGCGTCGACGTCCGAAGTCGCCGTGAAATGAATGCCAACGAATCCACAAACACAATGATCGACGTCCCTTCGACCAGCGCCGCCCTTTCGCATACGTGTGTATGTGTTCACTCATTTAACACCCCCTCCTACAACCACGTTAACCAATTTAGCCATCGACCCAACTAAGTCGCAATTTAACACCCCATTTCACAACCACGTTAACCAATTTAGCCATCGACCCAAGTAAGTCGCACTTTAACACCCCGTTAACCAATTATATGCTCCGCATCCTCCTCAGTGTTCCCCCGAGGGAAGCTGCGGGCAATTTTTTTCCCTTGCACTCACGCCGGTGTTTTTTTACAACCTCTAAAACCTCCGCGTGCGCAACCATTCTAAAGGCTAAACATGACAACCAAGTAGCTCCCCTGATGAGTTTCTTACAAGGACGAAACCATTGTGACCTAACTGAATTGCCACCAGCGCTCGTGGGCGCACAAGAGGCGAGCTATGCTTCATATACTCTGTCTCGAGCTGACACAACAAAAACTGACCCGTCGTGAGTGTCCAGTTTCTCCTGAAAGCACCCCACGCCGGCCTCGTCAACCGCAACCTCGTACACGACGAGTGAGCAAAATGTAGAGTCCACACTGCACTCTCCCCTCTCTTACTCTATCTCTCCAGTCAAACACCGACGTCAACAGGACCGTGGTGCTCGAGTCAGTGGCCCCTGCCTTCCCTGCAACAGTGGGGAAGCGTGGTGGCACTATAACCTAAAAACCCGTGGGGAATGAAACAAACTTTTCGCCGCGCCTCGCGATGCTGTTGCGGCATTTCTCTCCGGGTTCGCCATCACTTAGCCTTTCCGCGTTAACTTTCGTCGCAACGTTGTTGCTGTTCACGTGAAATCATCAGCAGACCCTTCACAACATCTCGAATCTTAGAGGACCTGTTCTATCCACCTCTCATTCCAGCTGCTCGTGGATAATACCTGTGTTGGCATCATCTACTGGTTTGACGTGGACTAGACACCGGTGACATCACGCAAACATCATCTCGGCCATCTAATCGTGTCGTGAGTTCACCGTGGCAATTGCATCACCCTTACCTTCGAGGGCGCTGTCATAACAGTGGCGGCGATGCTCTTCACGCTGCGCAGACTGGTTTGTCCGCGCCTGCCTTGGCCTCTTAAGTACGGCCGTTTGGTCCACGCCACAAACGCACGATGAGTGCCACCTCAATTGCGGGGGCAGTCAACCGAATGGACCGTGCCCCTCCAAGTGTCTGCGCTGCATCAACTCCAGCACCAACCGAGCAAAGAGCCGCGCTGCCTTTCCTAGCAGACAAAGCGTACGGCCGCCGTCATCCTTACCTCTATGGCCGGCCCCACGACATTCCGCCAAACGGTGGAGCAAGCCGGGCCTGCTGTGGCAGTCTTCAAGGGCCGTTCGTTCTGCGATGCTCTCACCGGTGGCAGAAGAACAATCTCGGAAACCACCATGCAGCCAACCTCGAGTGCGCCTGCTGTCTCCTCGAGGTCGGTGACCACACCACCCTCTCCTCATAATCTGCCGGCTTCCGCTGTCGACCCAAAAGACACATTGATAGCCTGACTCGCCGCGGCAGATCGTGCAGTGCTCGCGATCTTGCCGGATGCCTCCCCGGTGAGTGACTCATGTGCTGTGGCCCTGCTCGCTCACGAAACCAACACACCCTCGGATTAGCTCTTGAAAAGGGTGCTACCATCGAACTGGACTCACTACGTGAGTTTTTTGCACATCGCTATTCTTTCTTTTGCTCGCGTTAAAACGTGCCTATCACTGTTCCCCAGACTTTCTCGGTGGTCTTCCCGGTCGACTGTGCGTTGCGCATGAGGGTACTTGCTTACGTCAGGAAGACAAATCGAAAGCGCTTCTTCTTCTCTCCTTACCTTTTTTCCTCTTACTCTATAATTTTCATTCCCATTACCCCATTATCCACGCAGTGTTCTTAAAGGACTTCCAAAGTGAGAGAAAGTTATGACGACGTGCTTACTTCTTCACTTTTTCCTTTAAAAGCACTCCACGATGTGCTCAGTACATTTGAGGAACTCCACGTCGATCATCGTGCGCCGCAGATACATAAACCAAAGTGTGGTCACCTTCCTAGAGAACCTTTCTGTATAAATAATTGTGAACGCGAAGCATTTCCCAGCCTTGTGGGACGGTCAACGATCGATAGCGTCTACCTGCACATCACGCAACAAAACGTTTACTTGGTCACTTGGGAGAAGTGTTCATACTTTAATTTAGTTGTCACGTAGTTAGTACAAACTTCTCATTTTTTGTTTGTTTCCTTCCTCTGGCACTTGCCGAACTCCACCTTATTTACCACTTCTCACATCGGCAAACGCTCAGTCCCCTAGAGAGCTTTGAGCACTTCGACAACTTTATGGTTATGTCAGTCCGGTTCACAGGTAAAGAAATTGCTTTTACGATCTGCCCTCACCTTCTGGCGTCGAGTGCAAGCTTCTGTTGTTTACGTCCAAAAGATGCTTGTCATAGAAGGTCAGAAACCAAATAACTAACTGAGATAGGTCGAAGTTACAACCATAAGAGTATACCAGAGCATGAAACATTGAGATAATCTGTTTGCTTAGAAATACAGTAATGAATAATTTACTGCGGCGTGAACAATAATGAAACAACATGAAAAACCATTGAAATAAAAAGATTCAGTGGAAAAATAGTATTGCTTTCGCGTAAAATATCTGCCTGAAAAAGGAGTCTTGATGCCAAAACATGCTAGTTCAGCTATGCCATTGATTATAACATCATATAATTATTTCCTGTAGGGGCCGCTACTCCACCTGCCCAATAATTATGCAATCCTTGAAAAAAAGAGCATACGCAGGAAGATACAAGGAAACTTACTCTTTGATATATTTTAGTATCAAGCTGTGTTTTCCTTATGACAACAATATTTGGATAGCCATCAAATGTTTAAGAATGGACAACTTGGTTCGTCATACTTGAAGTGGTCCATCACAGCACTATAAAGAAGACATGGCCGAATGAACGAACACAAGCAGGCAGACCGCTAGCGTCCACCTTAGCTGTATTAGCAAATTGCTTTAAATATGTAGGCTTGCGCACGGATACAATAAAGTCGCAACACGTCCACTAATTGAGTGATATATATGACTGAGGCGAAGCGTCCGTCGTCGGCGCGTGCTTCTGTTCATCGATCTGTTCATGCGTCCGTCAGTCCTTCCGTGCGCGCGTGCCTCTGTCCGTATGTCCATCCATCCGTGCGTCAGCATGGACGGGCGGAAGCGAAAACGGACGGACGGACTCATGGTTGGAAGCACGGATGGATGAATGCATGGAAACATGGAAGAACAACCAGACGGACGGATGCCTTGCCCTAGTCATAATTATTCACTCCGTAAATATGCTGCGAAAATTATTAACGCCGTCTAGTTATAAATTTAAGGAATAATATTGCATTTCTTATACTCGCAAAATGGTTTTTGCACGTAAGACTCCACATACAAATCAATCAACTCCAAAGACATATACACAAAACGCCATCGATTCAGAAAGTCATAAACTAGAGGTAGCTATATACTACATACGCAGGAGGGAACGACCCACGGCCGAAGGAACTTCGTCCCTAAAACACCCAAACATAGCGATAAGGTTAGACATCACCGCAACGTTACAGGCTAAAGAGTCTAAGACGCTTCCTTTGGTCAAGTTTATTCAAGTTCACATAAAGCCAGCGAAAAAGTTCTGGTATTTGTTACGCCAGTTCTTTCTCTAATAAGTGCTTCTAATATTTCTCGAGTCATTTTTGACGGAGCTTTTTCATGCAATAACAATTTTAGTAGATTCATGTTTACCAAAAGGAGAAAATTCTGCTAAAAGCTGCCCAAAACGTGTTTGTGCTGTACGCAGGTTCATATCGTCTTGCTTACAAACAGTACTCTTTTGTAGAATTGTTTACCTGAAATTTACGCAAGTGGGGGAAGTGTCAGCTGAGCGTGACGTATTTTAAATGTTTCACTTGCAGCACATAGAATTTCAGATACTTAAGGCTTGTAATAGGCTTGTTGTTATGCACATTGAGTTTTCACGATTTACGTTGACAAACGTTTGCACTGGTTATTGTAAATTTGAGGGATTACTTACCTTTACTGGTTTTTACATACCTTTTGGTAAATGATGCAGCCAAGTTCAAACTATCAGTGTTTGCGTGACCACAAGTAAGACACGCTGCTCATGATTGGTATTGAAGCACCAGAGCTGCTGGCATTGAGCGCAGTAAAGTGAGAACGTTATATGCTATAACCGTTAGCTAAACTCAAAGAGTATCTTAAGAAAAAATGTGACACTGGCATAACATATATATATATATATATATATATATATATATATATAAGGGAAAAAAGTGGATACCTAAGGGCTCGTTTTTCTGTGTTTTAACACAATATTAATGAGATATAACAGACAGTAATGCCAAGGAATGTACAGGGGAACGTATTAAAACCAATGGAATGTAAATAAGAAGAAAGAAAAGTGGATGAAAAAATTACCAACTGTGAGCAGGAAACGAACCTACGATCTGCTCACAGTTGGTAATTTTTCATCCACTTTTCTTTCTTCTTATTTACATTCCACTGCTTTTAATAACTTCCCCTGTACATTCCTTGGCATTACTGTCTGTTATATCTCATATATATATATATATACATCTCATATATATATATATATATATATATATATATATATTTATATTTATATATATATATATATATATATATATATATCTATCAGTTTATTCAAGCGGTATTATTTTTTATATGGCGTCCGCTATAAAAGCGAATTATTTCAATCTATGCTGCGCTCATCAGTTGAAGCAAAATTTCTTGTGGAAAGAAATCTATGCCCAAGCACAAAGTACAAAAGGTTAACCAGCGGAAGCTGAAACACGTGGACCTGGTGTTTAGCCGTGGTTTCAACAGGACGTAGCACTGAAGCTTGTCACAAGAATTGGTTACACAATCGTGCTTTCTGTTTAGGTTGAAGACAGGTTCGACTTGCGTTTACCACAGCAGTCTTTCTTACACACACCACACATTGTGCCTCACAAGATCATGGTCATTGAGGAGTGTAATGAGACGTTAAATGTAAGTAAGTGATTTTTAAACGAAAAAAATGGCAGGTACCAAGTACAGGGGGAATCGATTATATGCGAAGTATGAATGAGAAACGGGTATATGTCACTTTAAAAGAGCACAACGTTACGAGGTACAGGCAAATAAGGCCGTACATGAACTCCGTGTCACGATTATCATATTTTGATGTGTCGTTTATTTTCGCCATCTATTCATGTCACGTGACACCAAATTTAGTATATGTGGAGCTAGCGAAAATACCGCGAGCACGCTATGAGCGTGATATGTTGTCATGTTCTTACACGACACGAGTGTCAGGATTATCATATTAGCACCAGTCATACACTTTCGTCATCCATTGACGTCACGTAACACCGAATTTGGTATATACGGAGCTAGCAAAACGGCCCTGAGCGCATCTTGAAAGGCCCAATATACTACAATGTAGCGTTAACGCCCGCGCTCGCTAGGCATAGCAACGCTACGTTAGCAAAACGCGAGCACTCTTGAGTCTCACGCCAGGCACGACCGGCGCGACCAGCGTCCGTCGGCGCAGGCCGACAGTAAGCGGCGAGAAATGCGACAAGCTGCATTTCGCGCCGATGCATAATCCAGACAACAATGCGGCTCAATCTTTTCGTGACGGAGGAGCTCCTGACCCGCTGAAACTTGCATGCGTCAAAGCAACCCAGCGCGGCGCGCGCCTGCGAGTCAGGAACGGTGCCTGGCATGGCAACACCGGTGAGCACGCACTCCACGTCACGTCGAAATTTATTGGTGCCTTGACTATGGCATGTAGTCATGTTCTCACATGACACGCATCTCATGATTATTATGTTTGCACCAGTCATATAT
This sequence comes from Rhipicephalus annulatus, assembly GCA_013436015.1. Classification (NCBI taxonomy): domain Eukaryota; kingdom Metazoa; phylum Arthropoda; class Arachnida; order Ixodida; family Ixodidae; genus Rhipicephalus; species Rhipicephalus annulatus. Next base: position 752,797 of record WOVY01010302.1, on the reverse strand, counting down.
CTTCGTCATTGATTGACGTCACGTACCAAATTTGGCATATGTAAAGCTAGCGAAACAGCCAGGAGCGCATAATGAGTGTGGCGTATAGTCATGTTGTTACATCACACGCATGTCGTGAATATTATGTTAAATCAGAAGCATTTTTTAGCGAAAATCGGTGACTTTGAGCGTATCGATCTATCTAATGCCTCCTAGAAAATTATGCCTGGATCGTGAGCCGCGAACGTGCCACTCTTCCCTCAAATTTTACCCTCCCCCTCCTGTATGGAGGTGAACGCCTGTGGCGGTCACCCCCTGCGAACACAGCAATGCTCTCACAGTTGCCTCTGAGCAGCTGTAATGTTACGTGACAGAGCGGCACGGTAATATCACATGACAGAGCGGTATGAAGGCGAATGATCCCAGGCAGCCGACAGTCGCAACACGAGGTACGAGGCAGGCCTTCAAGATTTTGTGCTGGCAGCAAGCTCTCAATTGAAGAGAGAGCCCCGTTCCAGGCACTGTTTTTAAATGCGAAGCATTTCTTAGTGAACTTCGGTGACTTTGAGCATATTATCTATCTATCTATCTATCTATCTATCTATCTATCTATCTATCTATCTATCTATCTATCTATCTGTCTATCTATCTATCTATCTATCTATCTATCTATCTATCTATCTATCTATCTATCTATCTATCTAGCCGCTTACGTTTGGGTGCTCTCGTGGTCACCCCCTTAACTTGGCGTGAACCAAAATTAGCGTGAGAGGGTAAGATGGTTTGAGGAATATGACGCGCTGGTCAAGACATCAATATAGTCACAATCCCGTCGCCTACGTCATCAAAAACTTCCCGCCAGACAGTGGCACACACTCACAGGCGGGTATGTGCCACTGGTAAGCGGAGTTGTGCCACAGGTTATTGACAGTATCGACACAGGAACAACGAGGACACACATGGGCAATTTTAACGCGAGAGCGCTAAGTGATAATCGGTGTCGTAGCGTCGACCCAACGAAGGCACAGAATAAATGTTAGTGTTAAGAAAACCTTGGCATAAGCTGCATTGACTAGCTGACGACTGATAAAAATAAATTGCAGGGTCCCAGCAGGAATCAAACCCAAGCATTCTGCGTGCAAGCCAAGCATTTTACCACAGAGCTACGCCAGGTTTTTTTTCTTTATTATCGGTTTTGCACAAGGTACAAACATCAATATAAGTCACTGTAAACAGTTACATACAAACAGAAGTGATGACAAACCGTCGCGGAACTATTAGTGATTACAGTGCTCAAATTCCTTCGGGTTCACCAGGGGTTCGACCCTGGAGCGCCATTCCGGAACAAAATCTTGTTGTTTGAGTGTATCAATGTACTGAGCAATGCTTTCGCGGAAAAGCACACGGGCCGGACGCCTGTCAGGGTCACAGTAGTAACCGGCCATTCTTGCCCGCCATAGACAATGGAGGCAAAGCAGCATTATAAGATCAAAAGGCAGTCTCTCCTCTTTTTATACTGTTAAAAACCTGATACCCAGTGAATGTAAAGGAAGTTCCTTTTTTAGAGTTCTCTGTAAAACGTCCCAGAAGTAAACCCCTTCCCAACAATGCAGAAAAACTTGATCTATTGTCTCCGGCTTTCGGCAGATCAAACAGTTCGAACCCCATGGCATATAAACTCCTCTATCTTCTAAAAAAGTCTTAACCGGTAGTGTTCTGGAGTGTAATTTACAGAAAAAGCTTTTTCACTAGGCTGAATTTGCATTTTCTTAACACGCTTAAGAACATCATTGCCTTCTCCCCCGCTATTAATTAACCTATACATAGGAACTGGAAAAATCATGTCGCATATGTCTTTATGCAATTTCTTTCGCCCGACCGAAAAAAGGTATTCATTGGAAAACCGAACTCACAAGAACCGGACACTGTCCGCAACTTCCTTAAAGAAACTTCGCGTAGCTCCCGGCATGCTCGCAGTGCTAACCACAAAGTTAGGTAGAACACGACAAAGGCGTAACTGGCATACCGTTCTTAAGAAGGGGTGTTGAACATCTCGAAAAAAAAATAAAACGATTAACTAGTTGTCGCACGAACAGATGCGACAGGCTTAGTCCCCCCTGTTTTACTCTTCGGAACAGATTTGCCTTACTACATTTTTCCCAAGTAGACCCCCATATAAACACAGCAAATATCCTATGCAGCTTTTGCACATGCACCCGTGAGCAACACAAAACCTGCATCACATACCATAATTTGCTCAGTAAAAATATGTTGCATACAGTGGCTCTGGCAAACATTGAGAGACAGTTGCCATTCTACTGCGCTGTCATTTCGCGCGTTTCTTTTATTTGTTGAGTCCAGTAATCATTGTTGTCTTTGTAGTGCTGGAAAGGCACGCCTAGATATTTTACTGGAGTATTAAACCAGAGAACGTTAGCATAGGTATCTGGGGCTGATGTCCAGTCTCCGTGCCACAACCCCAGACACTTTCTCCAACAAACCCGACTTCCTGTAATTTCTCCAAAATTTTTAACAACGGCGACTGTCTCTTGTACACCCTCTTTGGTGGTGCAACACACTGCTACATCATCAGCGTATGCCAAAACCTTTACCTCGGCGTCAAGCAGTCTGAAACCACGGATGGTCACGTTTTCTATTATGGCCAAGCATAAGCTTTCTCTCGTCTCCAGCGCTAAAGCAGCTTTCTCTTCTCTTGTTATATGAGAAATACAGTGACCATACTCATCTGTATACTGACGCTTCAACTAAAGTGGATGGGTCTGCAGGGTCGGTGATCTTTTCTGCAACAGCCACAACGGTGAAGTTTCGTTTATCCCACCAGACATCATCGACAGCTGCGGAACTTGCTGTTCTACGTAGCGCAATTGAAGTCATTAAACACCAAGAAGCCAAGAAATGGAGCGTGTTCACGGACTCTAAGGCAGCACTACAGTGTTTGAAATTCGCCTTACGCCGGGGACCTCATGAACAACTAGTGCTGGAAATTAGAGAGCTGCTTCACCACCTCTTCGACGAAGGACACAGAATCACGTTTCAGTGGATTCCAAGTCACTGCGGCATATTGGGCAACGAACATGCCGATGCAGCTGCCCGATCAGCACACGAAAATGGTGAAGAAAAATCTATACCATTTTCAAGGACTGATGCTGCAATGACCATTCGAAAAATCGCTATTGCAGAAATAAAATCCCTGTGGAACACCGAGTGCTTACGGCACACGCGACTGCGTAGACTGGACACGTCTCGTCGACTCCGGCCTCCGTCTGGACTCTCCCGACTCGAGACAACGGTGCTTTGCCGACTATGGCTTGGTGTCGCCTTCACCAAAGCTTTCGCCTTCCGAATCGGCATGGAAGACAGTGTTGCTTGCGGTCATTGCGGCAGTGATGAAACTATAGAGCACGTTCTCCGTCACTGCCCTCGTTACAGCGTGCAAAGACGGCAACTAGCTGCTGCGTTAGCTCGCCTTGACGACAGACCTTTGTCTGAACAATCAGTGCTGGAAAGACGACATGATTTGTGTGCTCACAGAAAATCAGTGAAGGCCCTACTGAACTTTTTGCGTGGCAGCGGCCTATTGTATAGACTGCAGCACCCCAGCTCCCCCCCTCTTTTATTTTTTTCTCGCGCGCGTCTATTTCCCTCTTCGCTTTCTTTCCAATCTTTCTTCCCCATTCTCCCTTCCCCTAGTGCAGGGTATCAAACCGGATGCTCCATTTTCTGGTTAACCTCCCTGCCTTTCCCTCATTTTATTCTCTCTCTCTCTATGTACAATGCAAACAAGAGTGGACTTGCCGGACATCTCTGGCGTACATAATGTTCCAGCCTATTGGGAGACCCCAGGATCTTGTTAATAATTAGTCGTGTAGTAGAGTTCTTATACGCCAAAACTATGCCTTCTGTAATCACCGATCCGACATTGGCATGTTCAAGTATGAAAAATAACACATCTTGTAGGACGCAGTCAAAAGCCTTTTCTAAATCAAGCTGGAGGATCGCAACATGAAAATTAAAAGCATCGAAACTCTCAAGGACACATCGCATTGTGTGTGTGTTCATTAATATTGAGCGCCGCTTGATGCCACACGTTTGGTGCTACCCAACTATTCCGGTGATGACGGACTGCAATCTACCTGCCAATACTTTCATGAGTATTTTGTAGTCAGTGTTGGTTAGCGAAATGGGCCTATATGATGAAACTAGTTCTAATTTTGCTTTGTCATTCGTCGTAGGTATTAGAATAGTGTGCGTCTCGGCAAGTGAAGGCGGTAACGCTTGGTTGCGTAGGCTTCCTTGAACACAGCTTGTAGCACTGGTGAAACTTCTGTTTTAAAAGCTTTATACCACATCGCACCGAGACCGTCAGACCCCGGCGACTTCCCAGTGGTGAGACTATCTATTGCATATTCAATTTAAGAAACGGGTATAGGCCTCTCTAACGCTTCTTTCGTTTCGAGGGATAATTGCGGCATCCGGCTCAAGAAAGTGTCCTTGAACTTCGTAACATCTACTAATGCGGCTGCGAAGAGACCCTTGTAATACCGAAAGAAAGCTTCAGCGATAGTGCTCTTAGTATTTAGCAGAATTCCATTTTCCTCTATTTCGTCGACGTGATTACGACGCGCTCGTGATTTCTCAATTCCAAGTGCGCGTTTGGTAGGAGTCTCCCCCATATCCCACACCTCTGCTCTCGCCCGAATAAGGGCTCCTCTGTAGTGGTCCTGCTCTACTAGCTCAATTTGTCGTTTCACCGTTCGAATATCTTCCTTATATGCACCGGGTTCCTTGCTTTCTAATGCTATCAATTTCTTAAGCGTTGTTCTGAGTTTATTTTCTTTCATTCTTTCTTGATATTTTAAAGTACTAGATCTCGACATGGCTTTCATTTTAATGCTTTGCTTCAAAAGTTCCCATTCCTCGCTAACATTGCAGGCTCCGAGCGCTTTAATGTTCTTAATTCCCTCAATCACAAAATTATTAAAAATGTCATCCCGAAGTATTTTAGCGTTACACTTCCATAAATCCCAACTAAATTTATTTGCTTTTTGTTTAAGTCCCACGTTGCATTGTACAAGACAATGGTCAGAGAAAGAGACAGGTAAGACTGTGTAACTATTGCTTTTAACTAGCGTCTCCCCTGCCATGTATATCCTATCAAGACGTGCGTGACTGGAAATGCGTAAATCCCTCAAAATGCGTAAATCCCTGAAAATGCGTAAATCGAACTTTGCGACCTGCTTCGAGGCACTCCGCAACATCATCCAGGTCAGATTCATTCAGCAAGTCATAAAGCACTTCAACACTTCTGTCTCGCACATAGCGGTTATTACTTCTATCCTTCGCGCTCAATGCACAATTGAAATCCCCCTAAAACAAGCTGTTTTGGTGCCCGTGATTGTTGCTTAATTAACGAAAAGAAAGTTTCTCGGTCTGCCTCTACGTTCGGCGCATAGACACAAATGACGCGCCATTCAATTTCGCAAGTACTAAAATCACAAGCCACTGTTCTACCAGAGTCACAAGAAAAGTGACTATCAACAATCAATCCCGGAATCTTTTTAACAAAAAGCACACAACCGGCCGAAGTTCCATTTGCGTGACTAACTATGGCATAATATTTAGACGTAAACCACAGCATCATGCTCCGGGTCTTCTCCTCACCTTCCACTTTTGTCTTCTGCACGGCTAACACGTCAATATCTTGGTCAAGTAACAAGCGATACACTTGAGCCTGCTTTTTCCTGGAGGCCCAACCTCGGACATTTAAGGTTGCAAAGCTCAATGCCCAGTGACTAGCCATCGTTACTCACTAAAGAAAGAGGGGTTAGGCCCGGAGCATGGTGCTTACCGTGTACGTCTAGCTCCTTGCTAGACGTCTCCGGGGCCATCCGGTGGTCCGGCATCAGTTAGCTACTGGTCCCTTGGAATGCCAACAGGTCGGTTCACAGCTAGAGTGGACCTCGCTCTGAGGCCCGAGCGCCGCCCCGGTGTCGCCTTCGCTTGTGGTTCCTCAACTTTGCTCTCGTGAGCAGTGCCCGCAGATTGCTCCAGCGAACGCTTGACCGCCGATCTCGTGTTGATCACGCGGGTCATTCCGTGCGCTGGCATGTCGCGTCCTCTCGCCGCTTGCATCGACATGTCCTCCAATTGGCTTTGTGCGTCTTCAGTGGAATTCTCTTGGCTGGGGTCCGCCTTAGCCGTTTCCTTCTCCTCGGGTTCCGACGCTGTATCGTAATCTTCAGGCGAAACCGGCCCACGTTCAACCAGAAAACTAGCCGCGTCTCCTGCCCCCTTAGCCGCGTCTTCCACCTCAGCGGCGTCCATTGTCTGCTTTTCGATCTCAGTGCACGTTGCAGCGCTCGTAACTGCTGCATATGACCGGACGTTCTAAGCGGCTCGATGTCCAAATCGCCGACAAATCGAACACCGTGGCACCCTGCAGTCTCGCCGTACATGACCAGTACCTTTGCACCGCAAGCATTGCGTAGTCCTGCCCGGCGCCACAACTAGGCCCAATTCGCCTGCAACGTGGACTTGGTGCGGAAGGCCCTCCACCGTAACTCCACTCTTTAACTTGAGTAGCACGGTTTTTGTCGTCGACGCTTTGTCGCTGACGCCGTCAACTCTCCAGCGCTCTCGATTCACTTCGAAAACATTGCCGAAGGCCGCGAACGCCGTCCGCACATCCTCATCGGCGACTCCGTAAAGCAGCCAATGAAGTCGCAGTTTAATCTGCCGGTCCTGGGGATAAACGATGAGACATCGGTGTCCCTTCACCTGAAGTTCCTTGAAAGCCAGCAGTTTCTTTGTCGCGTCTTCTCTGTTCAGTGTAACCGCCCAGACGTGATTAATCTGGTACGCTCCGAGTGCTATGATGTCCGTTAGCACTCCAGTGGGGCCCAACGCGTCTCTGAAGTCTTCGACCCTGTAGGGTCTCGCTCGAACGTCTGCGTGCAAAAACACAGTATTTAAGGCAGATGATGTTGGCAGATGAGACAGAATCACTTGGTACTCTTCAGTTGACCTGTTACCGCGGCTCTCAAGGGCCGCTGAAGTCGCTCCGACGGAGCCCTGTATCCTGTGTCCGTTCACTACCGTGGCCGAAAGCAGAATCGCAGATCTACGCTAGGTCTCGGAACTAGTTTTCAAATAGACGCTAATCTTCGTGAAATTTCAATAGTGGTCGCAGTGCTGCCCCTCCCCCCAATTTATAAACATTACATATGTACTCCTTTCAAACAACCGTCCCGTCGGGTTAACGTCATTTTGGTGAGGTGACATGCACTGAAATCGATTTATGTGGCAGTGTGAAGGGCCAGCATCATCGCGAGCATCAGCGCTTCATATCACCTTCTGGTGTTGCTAAATGCTAAAACACATTTCCACCTGACCTCGTTGAGCAGGTGGAAAACTGGTTATATGAACATCTGCAATTCGCCCCGCCGCTGTGGCCTTGTGGCTAAGGTACTCGGCTGCTGACCCGCAGGTCGAGGGTTCGAATCCTGGCAGGCGCGGCTGCATTTCTGATGGAGGCGAAAATGTAGGCCCATCTGCTTAGATTTGGGTGCACGTTAAAAACCCCAGGTGGTCAAAATTTCCTGAGCCTCCACTACGACGTCTCTCATAATCATATAGTGGTTTTGGGACGTTAAATCCCACATAATCTAAACATCTGCCACTCTTCAACATATGTATCTGCGTGCTAACATTGTACATACTTTTAGCGTCATTTCATGACGTCTCGCTCGGTCAAAAAATACAACACGGCCAGCTTCCCTACGCATGCTTCGCATAAAGTTGGGCCCAAGTTACGTGGGATCTGCCGATTTTTTTGGAGGTGTTGATCTATCTATCTATCTATCTATCTACCTATCTATCTATCTATTTATTTATCTATCTATCTATCTAGCTGCTTACGACTTTCAGCTCTCCTGGCCGTTTCTCTAATGGTATCGATGAAGAACATATTTCACTAGTCATAACATGAAAATGAACATATGTATCTCAAGAATGTCATGATTTACAATTCATGGTCCTACAGCTCTTGTGGTGGTTTCGTTCACATGGCATGTTGCAAAAATGGTATGGTACGGCATGATTGCATGGTGAACACAAGCGACAGACCCTAACATGAAAATTATGACATGCGTGTCATGTAACTACATGACTACATGCCACGCTCATGACGCGCTCAGTGCCGTTTCGCTAGCGCCACATATACCAAATTTCGTATTACACTATGTGAAGGAATGACGAAGGTATGTTATTGGTGCAAACATGATAACCATGAGATGCGTGTCATGTAACAACATGACTACATGCTACGCTCATGATGCGCTTGCGGCCGTTTCGCTAGCTTCACATGTACCAAAGTCTCTATTACGTGACGCCAACGGACCACATAGGCAAATTACACATCCAAACATGACGATAATGGCATGCGTGTCATGTAACAACGTGACAATGCGCCACATTCATCAGGCGCTTGCGGTCGTTGCGCTAGCTTCACATATGTCCAGTTTGGTATTACGTGACGACAAGGGATGACAAAGGTATGTGACTGGTGCAAACATAATAATCATAATATGCGTGTCAGAGAGAGAGAGAGAGAGAGATGTGGCTATAAGAGGAAAAAGAAGAGAAAAGAGTGAGCCCCGCAATTCTCTGCATCAGGGTGTGACACCTCTACAGTAGCTCACAGGGGATGGGGGTGAGGAAGGGTTAAAAGGATAAAAGTAAAGGTATAGAGAGATAGAGAGAGACATGCGCTGGGACAGCGACCGAGGACATATCGATGGGATAGGAGAGATAAGAAAGATGGAAACAAGGTCTCAGGAGTCCGAGGACGGGGCATCACTTGCGAGAGCTCTTGTCGGCGTCAGGAGATGGCGTAGGGCAAGTCCAGTAGGTCAGAGCTACGCTGTCGTCGGAGATCGGCTTCACGAGATGACGTAGGGCCAGCCCAGTCCGCCAGAGATGCGCTGACGTCGGAGATCGCGAGGGCACAACCGGTCGGCACGGAGTTCAGCGAGTGAGTCCACGTGACACGTGAGAACATGACAACATGAAATAGTCAAGGTTCCAATACATTTCGTAATGACGCGAGACGCGCGCTCGCCGGCGTTAATTTCGTCGCGTCACACCGGCGTTGCTACGCCATGCGCCGGTCCTGCTGGATGGATGGATGGATGGATATGGCTGTACCCTTTAGATCGGGCGGTGGCTAGCGCCACCAAGCCATAATACTTAATGAACTCAAAACTATATTTATTTTTTTTCCTTAAAAAGTGAGTTTGAGGATTCGTACTTTGCAGTGAAGAGTTTAATTTTCACTCGTGCCTCGACTTTAGCCACCAATCAGATAACCTCCTTCTAGTTAAGTCTACTTGCTTAAAGTCTATTTTGCCCTCCCGGTCCCTAAACCCCAGTGCTTTGAAAAACTCTGCGCCATCATCCTGAACTTTAGGGTGAAGCCCTTTACAGAACATTATCAAGTGTTCGGCAGTTTCTTCTTCCTCTCCACACGCACTGCATACTCTGTCTACCCCTTCGTATTTGGCCTGATATGTCTTGGTTCGCAATACTCCTGTCCTGGCCTCAAACAGTAAAGAACTACCCCAAGTTTTGTCATAGATCCTTTCCTTGGCAATTTCCTGCTTAAAAGTTCGATAGATCTCTAGTGCGGACTTCTTAATCATGCCCATTTTCCACATGTCAGTCTCCGTTTCCCTCACTTTCTTCTTAACCGATAGTTATTTTTGGTTTGGCCACCTACTGTTTTCTAAGTATTTACCAGTCAAATTCCTGGTTTGCTTCCTCCATTTTGTATCGACATTCTTCATGTACAAGTAGCTGAAAACCTTCCTATCCCAACGCTCCTCCTTCATTTCTTTCAATCGCTTCTCAAATTTTATCTTGCTGCTAGCTTCCCTGCCCTCAAATGATGTCCATCCCATATCACCGTGTACTCCCTGATTTGGTGTATTGCCGTGAGATCCTAAAGCAAGCCTACCCATTCCACGTTGCTTAATTTCTAATATTGCTTGAACTTCTGATCTCATGCACAAGACCGCATTGCCGAACGTCAGCCCAGGAACCATGATCCCTTTCCATATTCCTCTCACAACATCATACCTATTGTAATTCCACAGTGTCCTATTTTTCATCACTGCTGCATTCCTATTACCTTTAGTCGTCACGTATATTTCGTGTTCCCTCAGGTACTCGGTCCCATTGCTTATCCATACGCCCAGATATTTGTATTTATATGTTATCTCTAGCGTGACATCCTGTATCCTAAGCTCTCTACCTTCTTTGTCATTGAAAATCATGACTGCTGATTTTTTCTTACTGAATCTAAAATCTAACCTATCTCCCTCATTACCGCAGATGTCCATCAATCTCTGCAAATCTTCCTTGTTGGCCATTAGCACTATATCATCTGCGTACATTAATGCTGGTAGTGCCTGATCAATAAGTTTTCCTTGTTTGACTAAAGAGAGGTTGAAGCTCAGCCCACTTCCCTCTAATTTTGCCTCTAATTCCTTGTAGGTACATCATGAATAATAAGGGTGACAGGGGGCACCCCTGCCCTAAGCCCCCGTTTTACCTCTGCAGGCTTGGATACCTGTTTTTCCCACTTCATAACTACCTTGTTACCTTTGTACATACCCTTTAAAAGATTAGTGACTACATGTTTCACGCCTAGTGTGTCCAGTATTCCCCACAATTCCTCTTGAACAACGCTATCGTACGCTCCCTTGATATCCAAGAATGCTAGCCACAGGGGCCTGTGTTCCTTTTCTGCTATTTCGATGCACTGCCTCAGTGAGAACAGATTGTCTTCCAACCTCCTGTGTTTCCGAAACCCATTCTGCAGCTCCCCCAGCACCCCCCATCTTCTATCCATGCCTGCAGTCTTTCCTTTATAATCTGCATCGCCAGCCTGTAGACCACTGATGTCACTGTTATAGGACGGTAGTTGTTAATGTCAGCTTTGTCCCCCTTTCCTTTATAGATCATGCTCATCCTGCTAAGTTTCCATCCATCGGGAACTTCACCATCGATTATTATTTTGCTCACTGCCTCTCTCAAAGCCTGCTTAGACTTCGGACCTAACGTCTTTATCAGCCTAATTGGAATGCCATCTGGCCTGTTGATGTACTACTAGGAACCCTTTTCTCAGCCCTTTCCCACTCTCGTTGTGAAAATGGAGCCATTGCACCACTTGATTCGTCCTTGTCTATTGTGGTGCATAATGTACTTCTTTGTTGAAATTTTTCTGTCACCCTTGTTCTTATATATTCAATAGCTTCGTCCCCTTCTTGCCTGGCACCTTGGGCTGTAGTTATAAAACTCTGCTCTAGGCTCGCCTCATTTCTTAGGGAGTTTAGATGGTTCAAAAATTTCGCAGCTGCCTTTCTATCTTTTTTATGTACTTCTGCCAGCCACTGAGCTCCCTTTCTTCTAATCTTTTCATTGATCAGAAGGGATGCAGCCCTTCTACAGCTTAGAAAGTTTTCCCATTTTCTTTCAACATCATCTGTCGGTTCACCCCGCTGCTTAGCATGTCTGTGTTCCCTAGAGGCTTCCTGACGCTTTGCTATGGCTCTCTTAACTTCCTCATCCCACCAACTTTTGGGTTTGTGTCTTCTTTTCCGGGTGACTTGTTACGCGTCTTAGCAAGCTCTAGCTCAAAGAGTCTAATTAGATTCATGTATGTCCACACTGTCTTATTATTCTCCGTGATTGCTTTCTCAATTTGTTACTGGCTATTTCAATTTGCCTTTATGAATAAAAATTTTTCTGTAGTTGCTCATCTTGTCTCCTTCCCACTTTCACTACTCTTCCAAAACTTAGCTTGATACGTTTGTGATCACTACCCAGACTTCTGGAGCCACCTTCATCTATGTGCATTCCCCTGAGCTTATGATACATCCTATGTGACATCAGTGTATAATCTATCGTCGACTGCAGCCTTCCTACCTCCCATGTTATTTGCCCTTCACACTTCTCGGTACTGTTGCAAATGATCAAATCAAGCCTTTCACACATATCCATGATCATTTTGCCCTCGGGTCGGTATACCCATCTATATCTTCTATGTGCGCATTCATGTCTCCTAGTATAATTATCTCGCACTCTCTTCCTAACTCCTGAATCTCCTCTGATATACACTCTACCATTGCCTGGTGTTCCTCTCTGGCCTTTGCTCCCGTCGACAAGTACACGAAACCGAGGAGTGTCATTTGACCTGCCACTTTCCCTTTTAGCCATAAATGTTCCTTGCACTCCTGCTTGACCCTTTGCCAGTCTGTACTTTTATAAATGAATGCCCCAATACCACCCCCCTTTCTGCTGCCTTCTGTTCTATTACAATATTCCCACGCATAGTCCGGATTATTCGGAGGTTGTTCCATGTCCCTGAGATGTGTTTCTACAAAACCGTATACCATCGGCCTCTCTTCCCTTAGCTGTTCTTCGATCTCTTCCCACTTCAGCCTGTTCCTACCACCCTGAATGTTAATTTACCCTATGTCTGAATGGGCTCGGCGCTCGTGGCTACGTCTATTTATGCCCCGGACTCTTTCTACCTTAGACATTGGTGCAACTTTAGAATCGCATCTGTCCATAACACCTATGCTATATACTATATACTCACAGGCGCGCCGCGCGGTGTTGCTTTGACGCATGCGCTTTTCAGCACTTCCGGCATTCCTCCGTCACCAAAAGAGACGCTGTGTTGTCTGGGTAACTCATTGGCATAAGGTAGTGTTACTCCAAGGAATCGGTGCTAAATGCAGCATGTCGCATATTGTGCCGGTTGCCCTCGGGCCGCGCCAACACGCTGTTCATGCCTGGCGTCTGACTGTGCTTGCGTTTTGCTAACGTAGCGTCACTGTGACCAGCGTGCGTGCGTCCACGCTACATAGGAGTATATTAGGCCCTTCATGAAGCGCTCGCGGTCGTTTTGCTAGCTCCACAAATACCAAATTTGGCGTTACATGACGTGAAGAAATGACGAAATATATGACTGGTGCAAACATGATAATCCTGACACACGTCCAATGTAAGAGCATGACAACATACCAAGCTCATAGCGTTCTAGTGGTCGTTTCGCTGGCTCAACATATAGTAAATTTGGTATCATGTGACGTGAATAGATGACGAAGGCTAACGACACATCGAAAGGTAATAATCATGAGACGGAAGTCCTTTACGGCATCATTTACCTCCACCTCGTAACCTTGGGCTGATTTTAAAGTGATATATTAATATTTCTAATTTCTGCTACGCATATCGTGCATTCCCACTGTACGAGGCATCTACCAATTTTTTATTTAAATCTCGAAAAACGAGTTCGCGGTATGTCACTATTTCTACTTTGCTTAGCTGAGTTCTGTTCTCATGTTTCGTACCGCATATTCTAAAGAGTCAATAAGGGGACCGAAAAAAAATCACCATGAGGTACTTTGACTCGATAGCTTGGCGTAAGTATTGTTTATGTAAGTGTTGATGAATATCGCCACGCTTCACCGTAAACTGACCAATGAGACGTCAAGTTCAAGAACTGAGGATGTGTTTTATGCAGCAGCCAAGAGCAACGGCATGAACACAAACACGTAGTCTTCTTCGGTCATTGTCACTTTTCCCGAAACTGTTGAAGCGCACATTGTCTTCCTTTTTATATGTCCTCCCATTTTGAGTGCGGAGATTTCCTCCCCTAATAGAGCATCACCCCGATGCTATAGCCAAGCCAGTCATTCACACATAAAGTCTTTTTGTATATAATTGACAGTCCTTCGCAGAGTCACACGCTGACGTTTGGTTAAATGCGCACTACGTCCACAAGTTCACATCGGTACTGGTGATGCTTTATACAGGGTGGGCTATCCAGAACGACCTCGTAGGAAACGTCGGTTAGTCGTCGCAGCACTAGATTAGGTCAGAAGCTTCGCCAAAGCAACTTTTCGGATAGTAGCCGTCTTCGTACAGGCGTCCACACCCATACCTTGTCCTTGTTTTCGTACGTTACAGATGTATGACGTAGATTATAGCGACATGCGTCGTACTTTGCTGCTGGTATATTCGCAGACGTGCGAGCTGCCTGGCTTCCTCTGCACGTTGACTTAACGTGTCGGCACTCGTTTCACTGTCATCTCATTCGTGTGGCCTCTTCATGGCCAACATCGTCCTTACTTCTCGTCCTTGAAGAAGGCTGATTGGGGTCATCCGTTTAGTTTCTTGTTAAGCAGTATTATATGCAAACGTTATGTAAGGCAGAATCTCGCCTCAATTTTTAATGCGAAGCATTTCCCAGCAAACTTCGGTGAACTTGAGCGTATCTATCTATCTATTTTTCTATCTATCTATCTATCTATCTATCTATCTATCGATCAATCAATCTATCTAGCTGCCAATGACATTTAGCTCTCCTGACCCTTTCGATTATGTATCAATACTAAACTTGGTATGGCATAACACGATTGTATGAATAACATATTTGACTAGTTATCACATGAAAATTGTGAGGAGTAAGTCATTATTGTCATGATTCACATTTCAAGGTCCTGCAGCCCTTGCGGAAGTTTCGTTCACATGGCACGTTGCAAAACTGGTAGGGCATGACATGACTGCTTGGCGAACACAAGCGACAGACCATAATATAAAAATCGTAACGTGTATCATGTAACAACCTGACTACATGCCACGCTCATGATGTCCTCGCGGCTGTTACGCTAGCGTCACACATATCAAATTTGGTATTACGTGACGTCATTGCATGACGAAGGTATGTTACTGGTGCAAACATAATAATCAAGATATGCGTGTCATGTGAGAACAATACTACATGCCCAGTCAAGTCGCCAATATGACGTGACGCGGTGCGCGTACTCGCCGGCGTTCATTTCCTCGCGTCACGCCGGCGTTGCCACGCCAAGCGCCAGTCCCACCATATACTCGCAGGCGCGCGCCGCGCCGCATTGCTTTGATGTATGCATGTTTAAGCGTGTCCAGCATCCCTATGTCATGAAAAGAGGGAGACGCAGTGTTCTGTGGGTAACGCATCGGCGTGAATTTTGTGCCGGTTGCCGTCAGGCCACGCTGACGGACGCTGGTCGCGGCGGTCGTGCCTGGTGTAGATTTATAAATTGCTCTTGTTTTGCTAACGCATTTTGCCGGCGTGCGGGCGAGTCAACGCTACATTATAGTGTATTAAGCCATTCATGATGTGCTCGCGCCCATTTCGCTGGCTCTACATATACTAAATTTGGTATTACGTGACGTAAATGGATGACGAAATATATGACTGGTGCAAACTTGATAATCTTGACATGCGTGTCATGTAAGAACATGACAACATACCACGCTAATAGCGTGCTCGTGGACATTTCACTAGCTCCACATATGCTAAATTTCGTATCACGTGACATGAATAGATGACGAAGGTAAACAACACCTCCAATAACGATAATCATTACACTTAAGTCATGTACGGCATCATTTACTTCCACCTCGTAACGTTGTGCTGATTTTAAAGTGAATTATCAACTTTTCTTATTCGTGCTTTGCATATCATCGGTTCCCACTGTATGTGGGATCTGCCATTTTTTTTGTACTCGATGTCCACATACATAGAAATTATGCCTTCCAGAGTTTTGTTGAGACAGTCCGTCAAGCCGTTGGTTTGTGGATGGTAGACTGTCGACTTGCGGTAAATAGTACCACTGAGGAACAACACATGATCTAAAAGCGCGGCTGTCAATGCGGTTCCGCGATCTGTTATAACGATCGATGGCGCACCGTGTCTCAGCACAATGTTGTCTATGAAGAACCGGGCTACCTCCAATGCTGTGCCTCTCGGGATGGCTTTTGTCTTGGTGTAGCGTGCAAGGTAGTCGGTTGCTACTATAACCCAGCGGTGGCCAGCACTAGAGGTAGAACGTGGACCCCAAAGGTCCTTTCGGACCTGGTAAAATGACGTTGTCGGAATCTGCACTGGCTGTAACAAACCGACTGGTTTCGTCGGAGGTGACTTGTGCCACTGGCAATCAAGGCTGGTCCGAACTTAATGTTTCGCTGCAGTGGTGAGTCTAGGCCAGAAATACCTCTCTCTAGCTCTGCCCAGTGGCCGCGTGTAGTCTATATGACCAGATTTGACCTCGTTATGGTACGCTTGCGATACCTCAGAATGAAAGGTGTTGGGACGACAAGCAGGTAGGTGGACCCGTCTAACAAAAAGTTCATTTTGTAAAAGAGATTGTTTTGCAGACAGAACGACGGTAATCCCCTTGCAACTGCTTTGGGTGCGTCCATGTTTTGTCTTTTTAAATACCTATTCAAGCCAAGTAGCTCAGGACCGTCATGTAGGTGATCTGCGATGGTTTACGTGTCGAGGATTCAGAGGAATGCTGGCTCTTTGTCGAGAGAAGCAGCAGACTCTATCGGTTATCGAGACAGGCAGTCGGCGTCCGTGTGTCATTTTCCTCACTTGTATACCGTTGTTATATAGAATTTCTGCAGTATAAGGCTCCAGCGTGCCGATCGCCGAAAAGTATCTTTCAGAATTGTCAACCAACACAGCGAATGGTGGTTGCTGATAACCTTTAATGGGCAGCCATACAAGTATACATGAAATTTTATAACTGCCCACACCACGACGATGCATTGTTTTCGGTTGTCGAGAAATTTGCTTCTGTGTGTGACAACGTTCTGCTTGTGTAAGCGGTCACTCTTTTCTCGTCGTTTTGGCGCTGCACATGAACAGCTCCAAGGCTAACATGGCTAACTTCAGTATGGAGCATTGTTGGCGCTGTCTCGTCAAAAATGGGCAAGCACGGGGGTCGTGTGTAGACGTTGCCGCAAGTCAAAGAATGTGGCCTCCTGTTCGTCGCCTCAAACAAATGCAACGTCATCCCTCTTGAGTTAAGGTAAAGGCGACAGAATGCGCGCAAATCTTGAATAATCCACTGATAATATGCGCAGAGACTCAGCAAACGCCTGACTGCCTTTGTATGTGATGTTATTGGAAACTGTGCGATGGCTGGAACTTTCTAGGTTTCTGGAAGAACTCTTGCGCGGCTGACGACATGGCCAAAATACCGTAGCTCCCCAAAACAGAAGTGACACTTTTCCGGCTTGAGCATGAGGCCTGCGGCTCGTTTGGCTTGTAAGACCGCCTGCAACTGTTCAAGGTGTTCGTCAAATGTTGCAGAAAACACAATGGCGTCGTCAAGGTATATTAGGCAATTTCTCCTTTTAAGGCCAGAGGGCGCGGTATCCATGAGACGTTGATAAGATGCAGGTGTGGAGCACAAGCTAAATAGTAAGACCTTAGATTCGTACAGTCCGTCTGGCGTCTCGATGCCTAGGGTGTTTAATTTGCCAATATTCACTCTTTGAGTCCATGGAACAGAAGTAACGTGCGTTTCAAAGCCTGTTATTGAATCATCTATGCGGGGAAGCAAATTCACGTCTTTTTTGTCGCCTGATTCAGCATTCAATAGTCCACAGAGAAACGCAGGCTGCCGTCCATCTTCTTCACTATAACAACATGTGACGCCCAGAGGCTCTTTGACGGTGGAATGACGTTGTCTTCAAGCGTTTTTGTTACCTACTGTTCTATCGCTTTTCATTCTTTTAGAGCCACGTGGTATGAATGTTGATAGATTGGTCTCTCTGTGTCCTCTGTGGTTATCAGGTGATTCGTCAAGTTTGTCCGGCCAACTTTCGAGTTCGACGCAAAACACTCGTGGAACTCGGCTAGCAGCGCAAGAAGGCGTTCCCACTGCTGCTGAGTTAAAATAGGGCTGACGTCAAGGTTAGGCGCTAGGGCATGTGGGTCTTTGTAGGCAATGCTTCGAGTGCTGAAAAGCAGTCAGGAAGACCTCCAATCTCGTCAAAATATCTCCTATCTTGTCAAGAGCTGGCGGCATTCGGTGTTGAAATTCGTGAACAGCAAGTTAGTTCAGCCTTCAGTGACATAGACTATTCCTCGTGCTACTGAAATCCCGTCAATGAAAAGAAGCGAGGTTAGTTGGTCGACGACTCCTTCAACGTCGAGCGATACTTCCCATGCTACTGAAACAGGGGTACATGACTGAGGCGGTACAACTATATCGTGGTCATTAACACGAAAAGAATTGTGTTCTGGTGGTGAAAAATCAGTCACTCGAGCACTCTCGTAAAACGAAACCATGTGGTCCGGTATATTCATTACTGTACCATGCTCCCTGAGAAAGTCCATTCTTGTAATTAAATTTTTTCAGCACTCTGGCAATATGATGAAAGTCGCGACGAAAGAGGAATCTCCTATGCTGATTCTTGCTGTGCATCTTTCAGAAGGGAGCAACAATTGACCCCCCGCTGTTCTCATATGTGGTGCTGTCCACGGTGTTCTTAGTTTTCGAATATAAATAGCCAGATTTTGACCTATTATGAAAAAATCAGGACCTCTATTGACTAAGGCCATCACTTGTTCTCCATCAATTATTATATGGAAGTCGGCGCTCATCATTACTTCGCTGTTGATATTCGTCGGCGTTGCGTCGTTCTGTAGCGGCAGTACTGGGGACTTTTTATTGTCTTGCGATCGAGCTGTGACCTTACCCCGAGAGATCACCTCCTTTAGTTTCCATGGTAAGGGCTGGGTGACCTTGTTCCTCAAAGGTCACCGAAATGGCCTCGATTTGGTGACGATGTCTGGGCAGGGAATGAAGAGCGTGACTGGTGGCCGGAGTTGGGCTGGTGATGGGTAAATGACTCTTTATAGAGAGACCAAGTCATTGCATGTCCTAGAAAACCAGGGTCGGCATGGCGAACAATGTAGTCGGCGTTGGCACGGCGACCGTTGTACCCTGGTTGGGATGGGCGAATTGATGTATCGCGGTACCAACAATAACGAGCTATGTGGCTGCCACCACCACAATTGAAGCAGACAGGGCGCCGATCAACGGTGTGCCAAGTGTCCGTTTTGAGGTATCGTGGGCTTCCTATAGTGTGCTCTAGTGCTGGTAAGTAAGGCGCGGCAAGTGGCGGCTGGTGGCATGAAGACATCATAGTCGTGGGTCGACGTCGGAAAGCCTCAGGTGATGGCAATAAATTTCAGTTTTTAGTCACTGCTTTTTGTCTCTATTGTCCTTATTTTCTCTGTGTTTTTTCGCTGCCTTTTCTAAGTGCGTACTATGAACCAGTTAGCCCAAACCAAAGTACTTCTTCTGCAAAGGTTGCGACGAAAGCGTGCCTATAGGTGGCTGGTAGTATGACGTGATAGGCGAAACAGGTGATGGACGGTGAACAGAATCAGTGTAACCCCTTTGACGCTGCTCATGACCAAGATCAGCTGCTGAGAAAGCGTGCCTAAGTTCATCATGAATGACTGCGGCAACGGTGGTCATTGGTGTATCCACAGGTGGAGTCCAAAGCTTCTGCAGTTCTTCTAGAACAGTAGCTCTGATCAGGTCACGCAGGGAGCCCTAATTTTCCAGAGTCACTGAAGAAGCGTTGACTGAGGTTGTAGTGGACGAAAGATTGTACTGGCTTGATCTTTGGTGCATAGCGCGCTGAATGGCAGTGACATCTCGTACAAAATCGGCCATGGTAGTTGAGGCATTGGCCATAAGTTCGGCGAACAGTTCTTCCTTCACGCCACGCTAGAATTGTGCAACTTCTTTTCCTCGGACATATTGGGATAAGCCCGACGACAAAGCCACGTCACGTCCTCAACAAACATTATATGTATGTAGCAATAGTAGTAGTAGTAGTCATCGTAGTAGTAGTAGATAGCCACCTCTCGTTTAGTACTTGGAATGTCCGCTGGATAGCGGTACTTCTATATGATGAATATATGATGAAAAGATGCCAGAAGGTGTTACTTAGAATGTTCATTAGATGAACGGACGCATGAATGGACGTGCGGATGGACGCATGAACGGACGCGTGGACGGACGCACAGACAGACAGATGGACGCACGGACGGATGCTCGGATGGTTGCACGGACACACTAATGGACGATCAGGCAGACAGATGCACGGATTTACGAACGGACGCACGAACAGATTGATGGATGCACAGACGGACACATGGACGCACGAACGGACGCACAAACAGACGCAGGATGGATTGACGCACGGATGGATGGATGGACGCATAAACGGACGCACGGACACGGACGCACAGACGAACGGAAGCAGGAACGAACGAAAGGACTGAAGCGCGGACCCACTGATAGGTGCTTCGCCCCACTCTTCATCAATCAGTCCGTCGATATGCTGTGATTTTTTTCCTGAACGACCATGATTGCTGGAGCATTACGATTGCTTACAGCATCATGACTATTGCAAGAAATATTGTGTATTAGGTAAGAAAGACATCATGGATGGCACTGTGGTGGTTCAAAACGCACTAAAACTTGGCACTCAGTTTTCATTGACACACCCTTTACCAGAACAATCAGATTGAAATGAGCGTGATTGTATATTGTCAGTAATATGCAAATATACTAACTTCTACACGAAAGAATAGCATCGCCCGCATACTTAAACTGAAAATTCCTTTACCTAGAAGTGCATTCTAGGTATGGTATTCATGTATATTATAAAACGTAACTGACTCTGAATATACCGTCACATAAATGTTCGGGTCAGTTTGATTTCAATTGCAGTTCGGGCAGCCAACCATGCATGATGATGATATATGGTGTTTTTTGGCGCAAGGGCAATTTGATGGCCAAAGAGCGCCAGTTCATGGGATAAAGAATGTGGACAATGATTGTGATTAGCGGCTGTACAAGGGCCATAAAATTCCTCGCAGTAAGGCGGGTAAAATATACAAGTAATAAAATCATGACCATGCCGTGAAAGCCCCGCCGCGGTGGTCTAGTGGCTAAGGTACTCGGCTGCTGACCCGCAGGGCGCGGGTTCGAATCCCGGCGGCGGCGGCTGCATTTCCGATGGAGGCGGAAATGTTGTAGGCCCGTGTGCTCAGATTTGGGTGCACGTTAAAGAACCCCAGGTGGTCTAAATTTCCGGAGCCCTCCACTACGGCGTCTCTCATAATCATATAGTGGTTTTGGGACGTTAAACCCCACATATCAATCAATTATCATGCCGTGAAAGGTGTGTGTGGTGTGAATAGGTGACAAAAGTTGGTGATAATAAAAAACGATGGCGGACATGTGTGGCATTAGCACAAGTAACTCACTCGTTCATACCCTTGCGTGCAAGGGCCATGAGGCAAGTGCTTTCCTGTGTAGCCACCGCAGCAGAAACCTCTCTGGAGAGGTCGTGCTACGGAATGCCCGGGTATATGATATGAAAATTACGAATTTCTTTTAAAAACGATAACAATGATTTATGACTAAAAAGCGGTTCCCTACCAACGAACATTGCAGGGTGTAAAGGTATATGTTGTCGGTACGGTAATGAAAAATGTTGTTTTCTTAGAGTTTCTAAGTGTTTACACTGGATTAGTATGTGAAGGACTGTTAATGTTTCACCACATTTGTCACACAATGGTGGATCATCACCAGACAAAAGATGTGTGTGTGTTGCGTATGTGTGTCCTATCCTGAGTCTCGTTAGTATTACCTCTGTATAACACGATTTTGATACTGGCAGCCAATGACCAAGGTGTGGCTTAATAATGTGTAGTTTGTTTTGTGTGTGTGTATCCCACTTGCTCTGCCAGTAGTCCCTGATGTTTCGTTTGAGAGACGGCTTAAGATCAAGGGCCGGGATTAATATGGGTGTAGTGGCGGTGCCCTCGTGGACGGATGCAGCAAGCTGATCCGCCATCACGTTGCCTTGAATCTCACGATGCCCTGGCACCCAGCACACTACAACATGTTGGTTGAGTGTGTAAAGTGTGCATAAAATGGAGTAAAGTGAGATGAGGACAGGGTTTTTTGTTTTTTAAGACTGTGCAGAGCCGTTACCACACTAAGGGAGTCTGTATAAATTACTGCTTTTTGTATTTGTAATTGTTTGATGTGTTTAGCTGCTACAAGTATCGCGTAAGCTTCCGCCGTGAAGATACTTGTGCCTGGATGTAGAGGGCCAGCATCCGAAAAGGAAGGGCCGACAGCAGCGTAGGACACAGAGGAGTTAGACTTAGAGGCATCTGTAAAGAACTCAGGACGTGTGTATTTGTGTTGAAGTTCCAGAAAGTATGTTCGAATATGGCCAAAGGCGCATGTTTAGTAACTTCTAGGAAAGACACATCGCAATCTATAGTCTTCCACTGCCACGGTGGCAGGTACGCTACACGAGCCATTAAACTGTGTTCGAGTGACACTCCAGTGTCCTCAGCTAGACCCTTCAGACGAACTGAGAAGGGCTGCCTCATTGAAGGCCTGTTTTGAAACAGAATGGAGCTCGACAAATCATTAATAGTATAGTATGAGGGGTGCCTCTTGTCTGCTTTCACCTTAAGGAAATATACAAAGGACATGTAAGTTCTTTGCAGATGAAGCGACCACTCATTTGACTCAACGTAAAGGCTTTCTACGGGGCTGGTGCGAAAAGCACCCGTAGAAAGGCGGATGCCCAAATGGTGCACGGGATCCAGCATCTTCAAAGCACATTGAGTCGCAGACTGATAAACAATAGCCCCATAATCTAAGCGGGTGCGAATGATGCTGAGGCATTTCCTAGCATCATTGGTTCATGAGGCATTTCCTGTCACTACCCCACGTAGTACGTGACAATACTTTTATAACATTCATGGCTTTTAAACATTTTGTTTTTAAATACTTTATGTGTGGTACGAAGGTCAACTTGTTGTCCAAGATTAAGCCTAGGAATTTATGCTCCGCATTCACAGACAGACGTTGGCCGTTCAGTTCAATGTCGGGTTCTGAGTGCATGCCACTCTTTCGGGAGAACAAGACACACGTGCTTTTTCCCGGGTTTAGCCGAAATCCGTTTTCCTCTGCCCATTTGGAGACCTTGTTTAAAACTAACTGAACCTGCCGCTCACACATTGCCAAGTTGCATGTCTTGAAGCCAAGCTGGACGTCATCGACATATGTGGAATAGAACAAGTTGCGGGGGATGGACAGGTGCAAGGAATTCATTTTAATAATGAAAAGTGTACAACTTAGTACACCACCTTGCGGTACTCCCATTTCTTGCACAAATGTTTGCGAGAGAATACTGCCCACACGGACGCGGAATTTCCGATTGGACAAGTAACTCCCGATTATGGAAAGCATTCTACCACGCACACCTAGGTGAGACAAGTCCATTAATATGCCAAAACGCCATGTTGTGTCGTAGGCCTTCTCGATATCGAGAAACACTGAGAGGAAGTATTGTTTGTGGACGAAAGCGTCTCGGATCTGTGCCTCGATAGGCACCAGATGGTCGGTGGTGGATCTACACTCCCGAAACCCACACTGAAATTGGTCGAGCAGATTGTGTGTTTAAAGGAAATGTAAAAGTCGGCGGTTTATCATTTTTTCAAAAAGTTTACAAAGGCAGCTGGTTAGTGCAATGGGCCTATAACTTGAAACTGAGGAAGGGTCCTTGCCCTGTTTCAAAATAGGGATAACAATAGCCTCTTTCCAGGAAGCAGGGCTGGTGCCTGAAAGCCAGATAGCATTGTATAGAGAGAGTAAAGTTTTTCGCGTTTTGAGCGGCAGGTTTTTCAACATTTCATATGTGACACGGTCGTAGCCTGGAGCGGAAGTATTGCAAGAGTTTAGTGATGTTTGTAGCTCAGCTAAGTTGAAAGGTTGGTTGTATTCCTCGTAATTGGTGCACTTGAATTCTAGTTTCTGCTTTTCCATCTTTGCTTTGTGTCTTTGGAAAGCTTCAGTGTAGTGTGACGAGCTAGACACCTGCTCGTAGTGTGCACCGAGGAAGTTCGCTTGATCTTCTAGGCTATCACCCTGTGTGTTTAAGAGTGGGAGTGAATGTACTTGTCTTCCTGCTACCCTACAAACCATGTTCCAGACTTTAGCCTCTTGTGTATATGAATTTATCCCTGATAAAAACTTGTGCCAGCTTTCTTTTCTGGCCTGCCGACGCGTTCTCCTGCCTCGAGATTTTATTTTCTTAAAGCTCTCAAAGTTTTCCGCTGTCGGCGAGTTCCGCAGAAACCTCCATGTCCTGTTCTGTCCCTTTCGTGCATTCCGACACTCAGTGTTCCACCACGGAACGTGTCGTTTGCCGGGCAGTCCAGATGTTTGTGGAATGCACTTGGTTGCTGCGTCAATAAGAAAAGCCGTGAAATACTGCACAGCTTCATCTATGCCTAACCCGCATATGTCAGTCCAATTCAGGTGAGTATGATTTTGAAATTGTTCCCAGTTGGCTTTTTTTACCAGCCATTTGGGAACATGTGGAGGACATTCATTTATTATTGGTGTACTCAAAACTAAAGGGAAATGGTCACTTCCATACGGATTATTTATGACGTTCCAATGAAGTAATGGTACAAGTGAAGGAGATGCGATACTGAGGTCTATGGAAGAGTAAGTTTTGTTGGCAAGGTTATAGTATGTTGCCTCTTTCCTATTCAACAGACACGCACCCGATGAAATGAGGAATTGTTCAATGAGACAACCTCGTGCATCACAGCGAGAGTCACCCCACAGACCATTATGTGCGTTCAGGTCCCCAAGAACCAGATAAGGTTCAGGTAGTTCGTCTATTAAAGACTGGAATTCAAGTTTTTCGAGACGGTGGTGCGGAGGTATGTACAAAGAGCAGACAGTGACAAGTTTGTTTAGAATAACTGCTCGGACAGCCACCGCCTCGAGCGAAGTTTGAAGGGGTAATTGTGTGCATTCTATACCTTGACTTACTATAACCGCTACACCACCGGATGGTAGCATGGCATATTTTCTATCCTTTCGGAAGATTTTGTGGTTACGTAAAAATTTTGTGTTAGTTCGTTTTAAGTGTGTCTCTTGTACACACAGCACTCTTGCATTGTGTTCGTGGAGGAGTTCTTGTAAGTCATCGAGGTTTTGAAGAAGGCCTCGGATGTTCCACTGTAATATTTCTGTCTGCATATTTAAACAAGAGAGATGCTGCTGTGTGTACAAAGAGTATGCTGTGTTGGATTGAGCTCGTTAATTCAGGTGGCAGGACGGTTGTCCGGCCCCGTTATTGGTTTTTTATTTTTCTTTGCGCGCTCCAAGGAGGCGCCCCGCTCTTTTGGTACCAAGGGTACCGTTGTATCCATTGCCTCCTCAGAGGCACTGGGTGCCCGTACATGCGAGCTCGTGGTTCGGATTTTAGGCCTCGCCTGGTGAGCAGAGGCCTTGAGACCAGAGGACCCTGGAGTCTCCGGCCTCAATTCGCTAGGAGGCGGAGTAGACTGAACTACTGCCGCCTTGGGGGCAGGTGCCACAGCCAGTCGGCTCGCTCTGCGAGGGCTGGTGTGGCGAGGGCTGGTGCGGCGTTGCCCCCTGACGCGCCGCATCAGCATATGTAGCGCCATAAAATGGCGACACTCTTCGTCTGGCTTCCTTGAATGTGATATTTTCTTTAATTTTCAATGTTATGATTTCCTTTTCTTTTTTCCAAAATGAGCAAGACCGTGAGTATGCGGCATGATTTCCACCACAGTTCACACAGTGTGACGGTTCTTCGCAATTGTCAGAATTGTGGCCTGACACTCCACATTGTGCACAAGTTTGGTGACCACGACAGCTTTGTGAGCCGTGGCCATACTTCTGGCATTTAAAACAACGACGTGGGTTAGGTATGTATGGTCTGATCGACGTCTTTGTGTAGCCTGTTTGAATACTTTCTGGGAGATTACTGGAAGCGAACGTGAGTATTAGGTGTTTTGTTGGTGTTGCCTTGTCGTCTCTTCTAATGGTGATCCTTTGTACATTGGTCACATTCTGACTCTTCCACCTCTCCAGAAGTTCCTCTTCAGTCAAGCTGAGCAAATCAGCATCAGATACTACTCCACGGGTTGTGTTCATGGATCTGTGTGGCGTTACAGTGATGGGAGTGTCACCAAAATTTGAAAGATTCTGTAGCTTTTCAAACTGTTCTTTTCCTCGAACTTCAAGGAGGAGGTCTCGGCTGGCCATTTTGGTAACTTTGTACCCGGCTCCAAGAGTTTCTGTGAGACATCTGGCTACTACAAAGGGGGATACAGTTCTGGCTTGCTTGCTGCTTATCTCACTATGTACAACATGAAAATGGGGGAAGTGTTCACTTGATCGGTTGAAAAAGCCTAAGTCTTCGGTGCGTACACGCTTTAAGGCGGTACGGTCACTTAATAAGGGAAATGCTCTATGCATGCCAGTTTAATTTTCTTCAGAAGCGTTGGCGGCCACCCACCACGGAGCCCAACGAGGGGACGGTACAAGTTTGTGGATGCTAAAACCTGCAGACGCCAGCCGTACAACGCAACTATAACCCAATGCGCCTAGACCAAGGTAGGCTATTTGCACAGGGTTAACCCTAGCCGCCAGGAAGTTTGGAAGTAAACGGAAGAGAGTAGAAGACAGGATAGATAAAAAGTGAGAGATAAAGACGAAGACGTAGGGAGAGGGAGATAGAAAAAGGCGACTGCCGATTTCCCCTGGGTGGGTCGGCCCAGGGTTGCCGTCTACGTGAAGCCGGGGCCAAAGGGGTGTGTTGCCTCTGCCGAGGGGCCTTAACGGTCCAATCACCCAGCGTCGGCTCAACCCCCAGGATCCCCTTTTCCCCCGGACACGGCAAAGCCACGCACGGCTAGGCGTGGGAGGGAGTAGAAACTCCCCCGTTAGCTCGGGTCCGTGGTGTCGCTACACACCAAACGCCTACTTGCGCAGGCGCCCCTGCGGGGGCCAACCATGCATGGGTAGGTACTTCGTGCGTACTATCCTCCATGTTGTTGCTGTTTTACTGAGTACTCAAAGTATGCTTCTGAAATCTGTCACTTACTCTTTATATTCAGAGTTATCAACTTTCATTTAATGGCTAACTCCGACAGAAAGAAAAATAACGCACTTTGCCATTTTCGAAGCTACATCATATGAAAACCTCCCGTTTCCGAACAACCGCCACGCACACGTCAAACGTGCTCTTTCGGCACTGCTGAACTGTGGACGACAGCGCACTGCGAGAGCAAATATAAAGAATTTCCGCCACGTGATCTGGGTAGACGATCTGTGAGTCCCCCCCCCTTCTTTTGTATTCTCCTTCCCTTTTCCTCTCTCCACTCTTGTTCGTTACCCGCCTCTTTCTTCCCATGTGAACCACTGCTGAGGTGTCTCACTTAGCAGCACACAGTTGCAGAATTCACTTTTCTTTTCATTTCCAATCCTAAGAACTACTCCCCTTTACCCCACACCCGCCGAACAGGAAGCTCGTCGCTAAAAATACAAGTTCTAACGCACAAACAAAGCAAGACTGCTCTGTTTAAAAGCAAGTGCATATCTACCTCTGGTTTCCTTTATTGGACTTCGATCGAACTCACTGTCCAACTTCTGTTAACTTCCTCTTCATTTGTGGACAAAATACTTCAGCTGAGAAGATTCCGCTGCCTGCAGACCCTGATCGCTTGGTGGAATTCGCAATATTGGACACCACCAGTTCCCAGTCAAATTTTTCACTTAAAAAGTTCTACCGAGATTAAGGCCACGTACCCGTTTTCTCTGCTTGTTTTAATTGTTTATCATTTGTGATCTTTTGATATATCACTTAAGATGCAGACATTGTGGCTTGTGGGCTTTAGGAGTGATATTTTTTCTGCTAAGCGTGAAGTAAAGCGTGGAGAGAATCTGACGCTTCAATTCTCCTCTAGAGCAGACACAGAGCGATAAAATCCAGCTCTTCATAAAACATAATTATCTCTCACACAACCATAAAATGTTCCTGTTCTAGGAGACTCATTAGCCAATACAGATCGCACGGGTGTACCGCACTGAAACGTTTGTTTAGTATTTGCTTACAAATCAACCTGATTCCTGTTTATTTGCTCTTGAAATAAAAGTCACAGCGGCATCACTATGCACGACTATTAACACCCATCAAGTGGGAGCAAACGTGCTGGTAATCTAAGGTGCACACGTGAAGGTTATTTATTACTTCTTAAGCATGAATTGTAAAATAGAGCTCGAATGGCACCGATGACTCCAGCTAGTGCACCTCTTGAACGAATCTGATATTTTTTTGTCTGCGGCCCTATTCATGGGGCACAGTAACGGGTTAATAATTTCGCATATCACTCACAGCCCCACCACTACTGCTGGAAGAATATTGTGAACCATGCCTTGTGTTACGTAAAATAGTTAACAAAAAAGTCGCAGCTTTTCCACAAAGGCGGAGCAATGAATGCGCTTGATAGCGGAAAAATCACAGCTTATTCTTGGATTATGATGATGAATGCGGCGAAGAGTCCATTAGTTCACCTGTGGCTCCGTTCGTCCGTTCATTCTTGCTTCCGTCGGTGCGTGCGTCTGTTTGTGGGACCGTCCGTTTGGGCATCCGTCCGTCACGAACAGGCCATTCATCCCTGCGCTCGTCCATGCATCCGTCTGTGCGTCATCTGTCTGTCCATACGTCCATCAATGCGTCCGTTCGTGCGTTCATCCGTGCGTCCGTCCCTATGTTCGTCTGTTCGTTCCTACATACGTCCGGCTGTGCGTCCGTCTGTGAGTCAGTCTATTCGTCCGGGGATCTGTCTGTTAGTCCGTTTGTCCGTGCGTCTGTCCATCCGTTCGTCCATCAAGTGAACACTCAGGTACCACCGTCTCGCATCTTTTCATCATAAATTGATCATGTAGAAGTACCACTGTTCAGCGGACATTTCATGCAAGGACTGAACAAGAATTGGGAGGGCCAGATTACAGGAGCAGCACACGCGCACACTCTTTCGGCCTGCGCTTTGTGTCTTTCAACTTTCACCGACGCTAGTTCGTACCACCACGGCCCAATCTTCGCTAAACCTTGCTAAAACTAAGGAGGTTACGCCAAGCGAGCTTAACGCGACAATGTTTTCCGGTCAGATGGTGCTCAAAGTGTGTCGTTCTGTTACTAGATTTTGTTGTGAGCATCAAATTCAAGCTGAATTTTATTCTGAATTAGGTCGCCGATACTCGTCTTTATGAGTTAGTTGGTCAGACACTACTATCTTTTTATATATGATTGACGTGCGTGGGTGTCCTTCTAAATTCAAAAGAGTGCGCACGTGCCACTCCCCTAGTCTGGTCGTTGAGGTGGCTATACCGACTACTACTTTTACGATACACTACTACTACTACTACTACTAATACTACTACTACTACTAGTACTACATATATCGCGGACGCATGACCAATGGCTTAAGGAGCTCCGCCCCTAAAATAAAAGGTCACGCAAAGAATGGCAAGCCGATCGAAACCTGCCCCGCATTTCTCACGCCCGACTGACGTGCGAAACATACTCACAGCTCTAAATGAACGCGAATAAGCGTCTGAATTGTTACTTCGCTGTGGGAGAAAAGCACGCTCTTTTCACAAACGGAGACAGTTCAACGATTGCTGTGGCCTTTGTGTGGCCGGTGACTACAACAGAGTTGTTCTGGTAGAAGCCCAAAAAGTACGATCTTCCCCACCACGAGATAAGGGCGCACATGCGCGAGCCTCCACCCAATTGTCTCCATAGCATGGGAGACGAGAGCGCGCGCCAGCGCGTCGTGATGATCGGGCGACGGGCGCTTATCATGTCATCTCACTGGTATTGCTGGAAACACGATAGTTCCCCCCGAGATGACCATCACTAGCGGCAAGTGGTAGTTATAAATAGCTCGCGATTTTAACGTTAAGAGGGTGCTTTTTCGTAGCTCACTAGCTAACGCCTCGCACTCACAACTTTGAGGTCAGACGTTCGATTTCACATGCCTGACTCTTTCTAGACTTGCTTGCGTTTTTATAAATATAGATACATGTACTTTTACGGTGAGTGACGGTGACGCCAGTGGTGAAATACAACTGAGAGTGTCCATATAACTGCTAATCAAACTTATAAGAGTACACTATTATGTAGCGAAGAAAGTCATAAAAGCATGCCAAAGCTCGCATTCGCTCCAAATCGTACATGGCAAATGTGTGTAAATGGCGTGATCTATTAGAACGTTGCGCAACAACATTATAGAGATGAGCGCTAAACACGTAAGCAATCTTCAATTCTTAGAGTTCTCCCAAACAGAAGGTTCGGGTGAAATGACGACTAACGTAACTAACAGTTTTCACTGCTTAAAATTGAACACTTGATTATACTTGAATTAGTTATGTTAACAGGCGTCATACAGGTATTACTGACGTGATCTTTTTATTGAAAGCTTATTTTTCAGGCAAATGAATGCGATAAGTAATTGTGTAGATTTATTACTGTCACAAATAATATATATATATATATATATATAGCTGCAGGAACCGGTAGAATAAGAAAAACGCTGGAACCGGTAGAATAAGGAAAATAGTGTACGACGCACGTTGGTTTTGCACGGTATATTCTGACTGACGTTTCAGCTGGTGGACTTTGAAAAAGGCTGGTCCACCAGCCGAAACGTCAGTCAGAATATACCGTGAAAAACTAACGTGCGTCGTATTCTCTCTCTCTCTCTCTCTCTCTCTCTATATATATATATATATATATATATATATATATATATTTATATATATATACAATGGCGACAATCACGGCCAAGCATGGACTCTCAGCGCGAGCGGCGTCCTTGTTGGGTAGCCCCACTAAGAGGTACTAAAAGTTCGACCCATTTCAGAGTTCGGAGGCTTCGCTACAATTACCCCGGAGTCGAAGAGCGTGCCGCCTGGCGACCTAACAGCTTGTTACCATGAGCGGGTCGTAGTAAGCCTTCAGGCGCTCCATGTTGACGATGTCGCGGCCACGGTGGCGCATGTCCACAAATTGTTCAACGGGTTCGATCAGATAGTTGAGCGGAGATGTGCGCTCGATGACACGGTAGGGGCTTTAGTATTTGGGAAGTAGTTTGGAAGAGAGGCCAGCTAGAGAGGTCGGGATCCAGAACCATGCAAGCGCACCAGGATGAAAAGTGGGCACAGAGCTGGTGGAGCCGTTACGAATACACTTTTGCCGCTCTTGCTCATGCGTCGTAAAAGTCTTGGCAAGCTCGCGACACTCTTCAGCAAGTCTGGCTGTCTCAGAAACGGGTGCACACTAAGATGGATTCGGCGTGTACGGGAGTACTGTGTCCATGGTGTGCGACGGCTGCCTTCCGTACAGCAGGTTGAAAGGTGAAAAACCGGTCGTAATCTGAGGGGAGGTGTTGTAGGCGTAGGTGACGAAGGGCAGTATATTATCCATATTGGTGTGGTTGGCAGCGACGTACATCGACAGCATGTCACCGAGGGGGTGGTTAAAGCGTTCGGTGAGGGCATCTGTCTGCGGCTGGTAAGCAGTAGTTTTGCGGTGGACAGAATGGCACTCCGTCAGAATGGCTTCGACGACTTCCAACAAGAAGACACGGCCTCAATCGCAGAGGAACTCTTGGGTGGGTCCGTGGTGAAGTATGAATCGATGCAGCAGGAAGGACGCAACACCGCGCGAAGTAGCCGCAGGGAGAGTGGTGGTTTCGGCGTATTGCGTTAAATGGTCTACGGCCACGATGGCCCAGCGGTTACCAGCCGACGTCAGAGGAAGTGGTTCATACAAATCAATACCTACGCGCCCAAAGGGACGGTCACGGCAAGGTAACGGTTGCGGACCGGCGTGCGACATGTGTGCTGACGGTTTGTGGCGTTGGCAAGTGAGGCAAGAGCGAACGAACTGCTGCACGTAGCGGTACATACTGTGCCAGAAGTAGCGTTGTCGAATGCGGTGGTAAGTTTTGGATATCCCAGAGTGCGCACATTGCGGATCAGAATAGAAAGATTCACACATCTCTGACCGCAGACTACGAGGTATGACGAGTAACCACTGCCGACCATCGGAGACGTAATTGCGTCGGAGTAGGAGGCTGTCACGGATGGCGAAATGGTGAGCTCGATGACGCAAGGCACGCGTGGATGGTGTTGAGGACAGATCAGAGAGCAACTCGATCAGCGGGGCGACCCAATTATCCTTTCGCTGTTCGGTAGCGAGGATGTCAACATCGATGGCAGATACAGCATTTGAAGTTACTGAGCAGGGCACGTCGTATTGAGGTAGAGGGGAGCGTGAGAGGGCATCGGCATTAGCATGCTGGTGTCCATTGCGGTACAGCACGCGGATGTCGTAGTCTTGTAAGCGAAGAGCCCAACGGGCGAGGCGGCTTGAGGGATCCTTCAATGATGAAAGCCGGCATAGTGCATAATGGTCGGTGACGACATAGAATGGGCGACCATAAAAATAAGGTCGAAACTTTGTAAGGGCCTAGACGATCACCAGGCACTCTTTCTCCGTGACGGTGTAGTTTGTCTCGAATCTCCTGAGCGTACGGCTTGCATATGCTACGACATATTCAGGGAATACAGGTTTACGCTGCGCCAGGACAGCGCCGAGGCCTACACCGCTGGCGTCCATGTGCACCTCCATTGGGGCGGTAGGGTCGTAGTGGCGTAAAATGGGAGGCGACGCTAACAAATGGCGGAGCTTCGCGAACGCGTCGTCGCACTCGAATGACCACGAATTGAGGGGCCCGTTACTTCCAGGGAGATTCGTCAGCGGTGATATGATCGTGGCAAAGTTTCGTATGAAGCGTTCGAAGTATGAGCAGAGGCCCACGAAACTACGAAATTCTTTGTCAAATGCAGGTTTGAAGAATTCGGCCACGGCCTGAAGCTTGGCAGGATCAGGAAGAATGCCGTCTTTAGACACGACGTACCCCAGGATGGTGAGTTGCTGTGCTGCAAAGCGGCACTTTCTCAGATTTATTTGCAAGGCGGCATTGCTAAAACGTGCGAAAACTTCTTTCGGATGTTGGAGATGCGTGGAGAAATCTGGAGCGAAGACAATGACATCGTCGAGGTAACACAAGCACGTGTACCATTTCAAGTTGCGCAGAACTGTGTCCACTATGCGCTCAAAGGTCGTAGGTGCATTACATACACCAAAAGGCATGGCGTTGAACTCGTACAAGCCGCCTGGCGTGAAGAAGGCGGTATTCGGTCGAGCGTCACCAGCCATGGGTACTTACTTGCCAGTACCCCGAGCGAAGATCAAGAGCAGAAAAAAAATGCCTCCATGAATGCTGACAATCGCGTCATCGATGCGTGGCAGTGGATAAGCATCCTATGCGAGTGAACTTATTTAGCCTTCTGTAGTCCACACAGAACCGCACAGAACCGTTTTTCTTCGCAACAAGAACAGGAGACCCCCATGGACTGTCCTATGGCCGAATAACGTCGCGTCGGAGCATATCGTCAACCTGATCATTAATTACATGACGTTCAGCGGGCGACATGCGATATGGACGTTGCCGTAAAGGTGGATGGGCACCAGGGTCGATGCGATGCGTAACAATGAACGTGCGACCGAGAGAACTTCGCCTGACATCGAAAGGAGAACGATATTCTTGCAACAGGTCCAGAAGCTGGGAACGCTGGACCGCCGTAAGGTTGTCAGCGATGAATGGGCCAAATACATAAGCAGATGACGGATCAGAAGTGTAAACAGCATTGATGGTTCGCTACCTAGGACAACGCGTGTCATCGGGTACGTCCAGGACTTCTGCGTCGTCGACTGGTTCCACTCTGCCGAGACATTCTCCTCGAAGCAAGGTAAGAGTGTACGGGTACGGGTTTGTTACAAAACTAGCAGCGTTGTCTTGGTTGACCTGCACTGTCGCGAAAGGTACTAGCAACCCATTCCCGCTACAAGCACGGTCAGATGGCGAAACGAGTGCAATTGTGTTGCAGAAACCGGCGCAGTAGACAGACACAGCCCTCGTCGAGTTTGGAGGCACTGTTGTATTGTCGTTCATTAAAATCTTGCTCAGTGTCGAGGGACTGTCTTCTGGCGTCAAATGCGAGAAGGGTGAGAGTTCAATTTTAGCGGCGTCACAATGGATGATGGCGTCATGGCGGGAGAAAAAGTTCTATCCCAGGATGACGTCATGAGAGCATGCCCGAATGATGATGAATTGGGCGACATGAAGAACATCCTGAATGACAACGCGAGCTGTGTACCCTGCTGTTGGATGATTACGATGCAAACTAGCAGTATGGAGGGACAACCCAGAAAGTGGCATCGTCACTTTTAGAAGTAAGCGGCAGAGTTTTTAGTCCATAACTGATACGGCAGCTCCAGTGTCAATAGGAGCCGGTGCACAAACACCATCCACAAGCACGTCAATGACGTTCGAGGGGCGGCTCTAGGGGCTTTCACATTCCAATAGTGTCGCTGTCCTCGACTCGGGGACTGCGATGACTAGTTTTTCCGCTCATGAGCAGCCAAACTTGGCCGCATGGAAGACAGGGAACGACGTCGGGAAGACGGCCATCATCGAGGAGATGGACCTGGGCCAGATCGAGGTGGCATAGACGGCGGTTCTTCGTGATAAGGACGGCTGAGTTAGCCAGCAACAGGTGAAGAAGTTGGAGCTGGCTGTACGCGATGGCAATAACGGGCTACGTGACCGGCGTAACCGCAGGCAAAGCAGATAGGCCGCTTGTCAGGTGTGCGCCATCTGTTCACTGGGGTAGGTCTCACCCATGTCGGAAGGGCCGATGGACGGAACGGTGGCTGCATGGTGGACTGAAGCTGAGGCTGAGGGGTTACGTAAACATCCGTAGCGGGCATACCCGCTGCAAAGGACTGAGGTTGAGCGGCAGCTTCGGCGTAGGTCAGAGGGGCAGGTGCTGGAACGACTAGGGGCGGCCTGGCGACCGCTTGCGCGTAACGCAGGAGTGGGGGTGCCGGAGGCTGTGGGGGGTGGTACGCAGGCATTACCTCCACTATTTCCTGCTCAATCGCTCGATGGATGGGAGAAAGAAGGGTAGTAGACGACTGTTGAACAGCCGGTTGGTGGGCAAAGGGCAGGAGCGGGAACTGACGCGCGATTTCCTCACGCATGAAGGGCTTTAGGTCTGCCATCAACGCCACTTGGTCACAACAGACCTCCAAGCCAGCAAGCGTTGCAGCTTGTGGTGGGGAGCGACGGGTCACCAAACGCTGCCGGTGGAGCTCCTCGTAATGCTGGCACAGTGTGATCACCTCAGCCACTGTGCCGGGTTTTTTGGCGAGCAGCGTCGTGAAGGCATCATCGTCAATGCCTTTCATGATGTTTAGAATCTCGTCAGACTCAGACATGGTGCGATTGGATTCGTTGCATAGGTCCAGGACATCTTCAGTATAGCCGGCAAAGGACTCACCAGCCTCCTGAGCACGTTCACGTACGCACTGCTTGGCTTGCAGCTTGCGAACTGCAGGGCGGCCAAAAACGTTGATGATCGCGGTCTTAAAATCAGACGCGTGGTTGTTGTACCACAAACTGGCAACACCCGCAAGGTAGAAGACCAAGTTGGTCAGCTTTCCGTCCTCGTCTCATTTGTTGGGGACGCTCACGCACTCGTAAATGGCGAGCCAGTCCTCCACGTCAGTTTCATCAGCGCCAGTGAAGATGGATGGATCGCGGATTCTGTGGACACCGGGACAAGGGGGTGGCATTGGAGGAGGCGTTTGCTGAGAGGCGTCGTGGGACATGGTAGATGGCAGAGTACGTGATCGTAGCTCCAACGGCATTGAAGGAGATCACAGCACTCTCCACCAATTTGTTAGGACGTTTATTAGCCGGCCACCAGAGAGCATACATAATGGCGACAGTCACGGCCACGCACGGACTCTCAGTGCGAGCGGCGTCCTTGTTGGGTAGCCCGACTAGGAGGTACTCAAGAGTTACACCCATTTCAGAGTTCGGAGGCTTCGCTGTAATATATATATATATATATATATATATATATATATATATATATATATATATATATATATATATATATATATATATACATTCATATATTACAGATATGGTGGTGGAGTGGCCGTAGCGTTGCATCTAGTCAAGTATATCCTCCGTGAGAAGTCACAACGTAGTTTATTTCTCTCGACGTTTTAGTTAGCCTTGCCTTCATCAGGAATGAGGGTACAGTTTGCTGGTGTTCAGCTTTATGCAATCTTAAAAGAGAGAGGGTACGTGAAAAAAAGCCGTGAGACCATGAGACCATGAGACCAAGGCATCTAGGACAGACATAACAATAAAACCCGCTGACAAAGAAGGATCCATTGTATTCCTTAATACAGCCCACAATTTACAAGAAGCATACCGCCGACTAGACGACTAAAATTTTACGAACGCCCCCAGGTGATCCGACAGATGGATAAATGTATCGTATCAAGAGAACTAAGGAAACTGTTGGCGGCAGAAAAGATAATCAACACTGACCATGAACTAATGAATGTAGCATACCCTCATCCAGGTCGCTTCTAAATCCTCCCGAAAATTCATAAACCCCTTAACCGCGCTCCACCAATCATATCAGGCATAGTTACAATAACTGAACCCATATCAGGGTATGTGGACAAACTAATAAGCCACATTCCACGCACCCTCACGTCGTACATAAAAGACACCAAACATTTTCTTTATGACATTTCAGGTCTGCGTGCGCCCAAAAACTTGTACTTGGTTACTCTTGATGTGTCTTCATTGTATACAAATATCCCTCACGATGACAGCATAGCTGAATTACAGAATATGTACACAGACCATAGACAATCTAACACCCCAGATGTCTCTGCCATCGCAACTTTGACGAGGATGGTCCTAGAATTAAATTCATTTCAATTTATTCAAGAGTGTTTTCTACAAACTAACGGGACCGCTGTGAGCAACACAATGCTACCCAATTATGCCTACAAATTTATGGAAAAGCTAAAATCTGAATTTCTTACCCAAAGTTCCTTGAAACCACTCTTTACAAAAAGATACATAGACGACATCTTTCTTATTTGAACCCAGAGCGAGGATGAACTTCTCAGCTTTATCGACACTTACAACGCTGAACATCGAAACACCCACTTCACACACACCTACTGGCAAGCAACCGTAAATTTTCTTTATCTTGCCATAACGATAGCAGAATACAAGCTTTCTACAATCCTCTATTGCAAACCAACGAATCGACAAGAATACCTTTATTACCAAAGCGATCACCCGTGCCACTGTAAAAACAGTATTCCATGCAGCCAGGCTCACCGGTTTAGGCGGATCTGCTAAAGAGACGCTGACTTTGACAAAAGCTCAGGAGCTAAAACTTATGCTTGATAGACAAATATATCCCCCACATGTAATTGTTCACGTCGTTCAGAAAGCTAGAAAACTGAAGCATGATCAGTTTCTTATAAATCGACCACCACAAGAAGACCCGCAACAAACAAACCTCGTCTTAACTTACAGCACGAGCTTCCCCAATGTACACAAAATTCTTAAATAACATTACAACATTCTGGAACAAAGTGAACGTCTGAAACGCGCATTCCATTCGCTCCTGGCCTCGTTTACCGACAACCACGCAACCTCAAAGACATAATTGTCTACTTTCAAATAAATACTTCACCTCCTAATAATTGAAACCGACGCCGTTTAACTTCACGATGTCTTGTAAGTAAAGAAGAGTGTGACCGACAAGTATGCAAAGCGTTGTATGAAGATTATGAGGCAATCAGTACGTTTATAACCGTATTTTTTTTCGCGTACAGCCTGGTACTGAATAATACACTGCTTCAACAAGCTTATAAAAGCACAGAATTAGGAAAAAATATAATGCGTATTGGCTCAAAGACATGTTTCTTGCGATGCTCCATATCGGCGCTGTGAAGCCAGCTGGAGAACCAAAGTTTGAACTTAAATTTTTATATTTTAATCCAAACTTTGTTTTGAAATTTTCCACTTATCGACCTTATTCTCATCATTGGTCGGAAGTTTGTCTTCTGCGGATTTACTCCAATATCTTCTCACGAGTTTATGTTCGTTTTTCGGTTAGCATATATTGTAATACACTTGAGGTTGATTAGGCCTAACCTTTCGGAAAAACTAAGTTATCATTCGAGCTCTTTTCAGAGCTGTAATGAAGAAAGCGTTCTGAACATGCCTTTATTCAACGAAATAGCAATGCCCCCCAATTAAAGACAATTATTTTAGTGAAAAGTACTGTGCAATATATCAGCCTCTTCTCTGTTTCATTCATATTTCAAGGAGCAAAGAAACTTTAGCAAGGGAGCATATTTGCTGAGAATAATTGTTGTGAATACTAACAAAGTCAAATATACAAATGTGTACTTTTAAAGATAATACAAGTTTCCTTGAGGGTTGGCGCAGTTACATAGTTGAACAAATGACGAATTTTGGTTTAACTCCAAAGCGCTGTGTCACCAGTCCTAATATACACGGGCCACGTTATCCTATATTAAATTTGTTAACGTTATCTATGTTCTGTACAATCAGTGTACCTTACTTTAGGAATAGAGAAAAACTTACGATTCTCTGTATTCGCCAGGCTTGCGAATATTTCTCAAGAAAAACGACACCAAATAAAGCGTGTTGGAAGGGCGAAATAAAAAGTATACATTCAAAGAAAACTTTTTCTGGACGCATAGGTATAGGATCAAATTCAGTGATCCCAAAAAGTGGTCCAAGAAAGGTTGCTGACAGTTTAAGCTATGCCATAAATCACGAAGGCTTTGTGTAGCGCTTCTTACCTTTAGCGCAGTGTGCAGCAGAAAATTCTGTAATAGTTGAGGGAAAATTCCATCGCTCTAAACATACAAAAGTAAAACAGTCCAGACACACTTGTCTTGCGAATAGAATGAACGGATAAACTGTCGGAACGACGCGAGTGCGGCATTACGCATCTTGGCTATTATGGAAGCGACCTTGTGCTCTCCGGCTAAAGGCATTTTTTTTTGTCTTTCACGGCAACGCTTATCCCACTTTCAATCTCCTTTGTTCTCTGGAAGCTTTGAGAAATCGATCGTTCTACGCTTTGACTATGGCTCTGGTTTTAAAGACAATAAACTTCGGCCTAGCCTAAAAAAAAAGAAACAGGTCAGGCTAAAGGGAAGAAAATCAGTCCAATGAGTGTCGATAATTGCCAAGTTTATGTTATTCTTCAGGATCTAGTTTCCTTACATAACTGGAGTTCAGTAACAAGAGAAAGAGATAAAGATGCAAGGAAAGGCAGGGACGTTAACCAGACGCACATTCGGTTTGCTACCCTGCACTGGGGAAGGGATGAAGGGGAGAAAAGAGGTTGCAGAGAGATAAGAAGGTACACACAATCACGAGCACACTCGAGGGAGCACCCACAGTCTACAGGCGGTCGCTCAGGTCTGTTGACTTGAAATAAAGTAGGAGCGCTTTAGCTGCTTTCTGCGCAACTGAGGCAGATGCCCAAGGTAATAAAATATGTTAACCTAAAATTTTTACTGCGGACAAGTTTCATCCAAACTTGATTGTTGAAGTAAGCAAAAGTTTAGAAACTACCGAGCCAGAAATTCGTAACAAATGTTTTAGCCCACTTCCAGCGCGAATATTTCTTTCAAAAGATTAAGTTGTCCAAGGAAGGAAGTATGTTTATTTAAAGAAAGGCAGAGAGGTCGGCCTGAGCGATAGTTTGCTCTAGCCTGCATGTGTGCACTTAGGTAAGAGAGAGAATAAACACAAGAAGAGGAAAGGCAGGCAGGTTAAATACTTGAGTGTCCAGTTCGCTACCCTGCAACGGACATATAAAACTAGCGGATAAATATTGAAAGGGAGAAGGAGAGCACCGGTCACACAAAGTAAGAAAAACTATTTTAACTGTTGGAGGACGCTTCAGCTACTCTTCAAGATTTGGATGCGATAGCGTAATCGGGACACTTTCGAATAGCCTTTACAACTGGTAGCTTTCTTGTGCTTCTCGGTAAACACATCAAATATGCTGCTTGCCAATGTTCGATTGTGCGCTGAACGCAAGCTATTTCAGCTGCAAGCTCAGTCACCTATGTAATAAGTACTTCTTTCCCAAATAAGGGAACGAATCGCAGGTAATTGAGAGAGGATTCAACGCACGTGGAACATCTCCTTCTCAACTGTTTTTGGTGCGATTCTAAAAACGAAGAGAGAAACGTATAGAAAGAAGACTGAGAATCGAGAGAAAGTGAACGGGAAGTGAAAAAAAAAGATTGCAAGTGAAAGAAAAAGAGATATATAAAAAACACAGAGCAACATTAAGAGTTATCAAAAACAAAGAGAATGATAAAACGAATCAGAAGATTCCATGTACCTTGGGGATCGAGGTTAAACGAGGCATGCATAGGAATCGGGACTGTTTCGAAATACTTCACTGAGCAGATCGCTAAGAAGTAGGGTGAAAATATATAACGATGCACGCACAGACACACGGTAAACCACCTCATATGTTTTGCATAGCCAGTTGTTTACAGTAGCATAACAATGCCAACAGAAAGATGGATATTAGGAACACCAGAAGCGGAAAGTTGGTAAGCAGCACCTGCACTTGAGAAGATGGCAGTCCTGGTTTTGTTATGTCAACCAAAT
This sequence comes from Rhipicephalus annulatus, assembly GCA_013436015.1. Lineage (NCBI taxonomy): Eukaryota > Metazoa > Arthropoda > Arachnida > Ixodida > Ixodidae > Rhipicephalus > Rhipicephalus annulatus. The sequence goes on along the minus strand of WOVY01010302.1, from coordinate 712,308 downwards.
GAATGATAGTTTATAACTCAAATTGACGTTCACCCGACATGACACCTGCACCATAGGAGTATAGATGTATTGCTTACAGAAGTTGATAGCCACTACTTCCACCACAATTGTCATTTCACGACCATCACGGTCTCTCTCAAAAGTAGTTCAGATTCCTGGCATGGCTGTGCGAGAATGCTTCATCGCCATGCAGACAGCTGGGATTCTATTTCTGCTAGAACCCTGCAATTTAGGGTGCGTTCACACTTGATAAGTGAAGCGAACAACGAAAACCCCAGAGCTGCCGGAAACCCACGACCACACGTTTCGAAGATGTTCACATTTGTTCTGCCCTATCCCGCTGCCACTGCCGTCGCTACCTTTAGAAATAATTCCATTTTGCCAGCTTTCCTAGAACTAAAGTTCGTACCGAATTCTAGTTGTTCACGCAAAGTAGTAGAAAGAAACAGCTCGCACCTATTCAAATGTTGTTTTGGGAGATAAGCCAGGAGAAACGACACGAGCGACCGCACCAGCAGTGGCGGCGGCGAATTCACATAGCTGTACACAAACAATAGCGAAGTACGTAAAATAGTGAGACACAGAAAATAATGAGACGCACATATATATCAACACTCCACGAAATATAATTTATTTGGAAGTAAGTGCTTCCCTTTGTCTTTTCCCTTGTCCTGTGTCGCAATATTTTACGCGCTACGCCATTAAATATGTCCTACCAACAGGCCCAATTTTATACTCTAGTCCGTATATATACAAACGCGAGAAACTTTTGGCATGCCAACTCGCTGCTGCTGCACCGACTACTTCCAGAGTTCTCGGCGATCGTTTTCCAAACCAGGCTCTTGGTGAACGTGTCCTCGTTGAGGCCGTCAAGCTTCGTCGTGCTGCACGGATAGTTTGCAATTTCAGCCAATGCGAGCCGCCGCCGACGCCTTTGCCGCCATATTGAATCTATGGCCAGGTGATCAGGTCGAAGAAACAGAGAGAGATATAGAGAAGACAGATAAGCAGATAGAAATACTCAAATATATGTTAGCTGACAGTGAACTGGAGGCTATATTATGTTCCGAATATATTTCCCAGAGAGTTGCTACATGCACTGAATTATTCAGTTGGCACATATTAAATGCATAAGTATTGTCTCTTTTGATGCGGTATCCTGTGAAAGTAACTTAGATATATATGTGCATGGGTGCTGATTTACTGTTGATTATTTGAAGGGCAGTATATTGACTGCATTTCTGACGATTGACTTCGAAATTGCCGCATGTTTGGGACATGAACTCAACGAGCACGCAAGCTGAAGTTTTCAGTTAGACATGCCTCATTGTGTTGTATGACCAGTGATCCCTAAAGATTTGACTAGGCTATGTTTACTCGAATTATTTTTGTATACACGACTGTAGGCAAATTCAAACTCGCACTTTTGTGCCTTCAGAAAGTGAAAGCATATTCAAAAATGAAAATGTAAAATGTAACGTAAGCAGTAACGGCACGTCCGATTTATCAAAATGTAACTGTAAAACGTTCCTTTTGCATTACAGGAGTTTGTATGGGGAACTACTTCAGGAATTTGGAAGAAACAAAGAACGCGCTTTTAATCCTGAGGAACTTGTAAACTCTGCACAGGAAGAAATTCGTGGCAGTGACATTATGTCAGTTGAATCGAATAGAACCAGCAAAAGCATCACAAAAACGTCTGATTGTCAAACATCTATACAATGGCCAGCAATCCCAGCTTCACTTTAAGGTTAGGTTCTTAAGTGATTTGTAAACTTGCTGTTGAAAACTTGGAAGAACTGATAACTGGGCAAGTTGGCATGAATGCAATATACTGAAACAGCACAAGAAGGTAAAAAAATGCACAAGAAAAAAACGAACACGGAATAAAAGCGCGTACTCTCACCTGAACTGTTTTCATGCGCAGAACACAAATATGCCGCCTCCTCAGGCGGCTACACACAGATAACAAACTCGTCGCGTACTGGTTCCCATAAACCTATGTAAGACTTTATTACCTGTGCGATGCTGCGCGTGTGCTTATGTTTTTGTTCAGAGCAATTGAATTGAAGTTAAGTTGAGAGTCGCAGCTTGTGCGCCCCTTTTTTGGGCCGTCGTCTTACCTTGGGTTCAAAATCATTGGCACTGATGGTGCTCTCACCTAAGCACGGCTTGAAACATAGGGCTTGAAACATATTGCCCAAGACACAACCTTATGCAATCCGTTCTTCACCACGCAAAGAAAAATTGGGGGACCCTTAAGCTTCGCTTTTAGGAGTTGAACATGATAGTGAAATCCGGCCACTATAGCACCATTTAACCGCTAAGTGCATACTTATTCACATCTTTTGATACATACACACGTACGCACACAAACACGCGCACAGTACATTGGACCAGCGTGCGCTATTATCACCGAATGGGCTCATTTTCCTCGCGACACCTATCGAACGAAATGCGTTAAAGGGGCCCTGACACACTTTTTCAAGTAACCATGAAATAAATCACTAGAAGAGCTTATTGCCTCACAAATTCGACGCCGCATAAATTTTAAGAATTCGTCAAGTACGAGCAAAGTTAAAAAGGTTTGTCGCATGCTGCTAATGCATTATCTCTTCTCTCGTCCCGACGAATGCGCCGGAAGCGAAGCAGAGAGAGGTGGCAGGGCGAAGAAACGACTGCGCATCGTAACCTTGAGCACTTTTTCTTTCTTCAAATGCGTGGGTTTTTCAGTGTGATCCCGCGCGCACACGTGAACAAGAAGCAGCCTCCCGCGGCTATCTCGGTAACTCGTTTTTTCGATCACAGCGATTTTTTGCCCACAGCACGTTAAAGAACCTCAGGTGGTCGAAATTTCCGGAGCCCTCCACTACGGCGTCTCTCATAATCATATGGTGGTTTTGGGACGTTAAACCCCACGTATCCATCAATTTTTGCCCACAAACAACACGGCCGACTCTGGCAGTGGGTTTTCTGTGACACGAGCTCTCTAACGTTATCAAGTTAAAATGCCGCAGAGAAATCGCGATTGCCGCTGAAATTCACCCTATGATATACATTTCCTGTTCACACTTTTGTCAAGTGCTGCCATATGGAGACAATGATTTCAACGAGAAATTATGCTCGGCGCGTGAGATTGTTGCACCAATATTGTTAAAATTTGTCTCTTTGATAACAAAAACAGAAAAACAGCTTTGGAGTAATGCACCTTCGTAAGAAAAACTCTGCGCAACATAAGCTTATGACGGGCGTGTATACTGCAGGGAACAAAAAAACCAGCATTTGACGAAGTTCTCAAAGTTGTTCTGAAATTATACGTTTCGTGCTTTGCTGAGAAGTTCACAGTTCCTGCAAATCCCTCAGCAGTTCTCAATCTATCCACGTAGAGTTTAGTTTTGTCGGCTTATACCTCGTTTAGCATCAGCAGGTACAGCTGGTTTTATGCTGTCGACGAGAATTTCGACTTCTTAGGAATCCTTGGAACTGTCCGACGATGTTTAGGCTAACCCAGGCACTCAGAATGTGTCAGGAGTCTTGCAGCAGTTGTTTAGTTTGTTGGAAGGCACTCTCGATAAGCCGAAACCACTTTGCAGGAGGAGGCACTGTGCCAGTGTTCCGAAAGACAGGCAAGGTGATGGGGGCAGGGGTGCGAGCACAAAGTATGATGTGTGCTCTAAGTGCTTCCAGGGCTCTGTGAGTGGTGACGGGATGCTCCGTTGCGTTGGCAATAGTCTTCGCAGTTGACGTGCAGCGTGACAGTGCAAGACAAAGTCTGGACACCTGGACCTGAGCACTCTCTATTGGATGTGTGTTGCTTTTGCTTGCGTTGATTAGTACCAGTACATCGTACCGCAGCTACCATAGTTATAGAGTCTGGTGTAATTGCAACATAGTGTGCACCCTTGTATCCGACGATTTCCTCCAAGGAACCAGAAAAGATGCGAGATGGCTGTCAGCTGTTTCTTCAGACCAGCCACACGAGGACTCCAACAAAGGTCTCTATCAATGATGACGCCCAAGAACCTGTGCGTCCTGGCGTAACCAATGCTTTGCCCATGTAGATATACGGCACAAACCGTAATTGGCTTGCGTGTAGACGCGACAAACGCAGATTTCTCAGAAAAAATCTTGAGAGCTTCTTCTCTGAGGTATTTCGATATTGAAGTCGCAGATTTTTGCTGCCTCGCACGTACTCGATGCCATGTTACAACTGACGGCCAAACGCAGATATCATCACCATAGATGAACATGTGAATTGAACTCAGTAGATGTTCCAATAAGCCCAATAATACAAAGTTGGCTAATGTGGGGCTTAAGACGCCACTTTTAGAAATGCCTCAATTTGTGTAATGCTGAGACGTTGACCAATCATCACTCTTTACCAAGAATGATCTCATGTGTAGATAGCAACAGATCCAGCAAAACACTCGTTCATTAAGCCAAAACAATTCGAGGGCGTCAAGTATGGGCTCATGAGAAACGTTGTCGTTTGCTCCTTTGAGACCCATGAAAAGCGGAACGGATAACCGTCGGTTCATTTTCTGATGTTCGACGCAGGTTACAAGATGAATGACGCTGTCAATGGAGCATCGAACAGATACGAAACCAGCCTTAGCGTTTGGGTATAGGCTGCAGCTTTCACAGTCCTACTCTAGCCTTGCAAGAACCATTCTCTCCAATAAATTACCTACACAGCAAGCCAAGCCTATTGGGTGGTATGATGTGAGCTCTAGTGGCGACTTAGCGAGTTTTAAAAGTGGAACTAAACGGCTTGTTTTCACTCTCGTGGCACTTGCCCATCTCGCCAAGAGTGATTAACCACTTCCAGCAAGGCTTCTCGGGCCTGCTTATGGAGGTTACATAGCATACAGTAGCATATTGCATCTGAACTAGGCGATCACGACCGGCTGCATAAGGTGATGGCTGCGTCTAGCTCCTATATCGTAAAAGACATGTCTATGCGGGAACTCCGTCAGAGCGTGGTATGCCTATACATAAGCGTGCACAAAGGATCCATAGCGCACTGCTAAGACACGCACGATTTTATAAACTTCCTGCGCGAGACTTCTGTCGCTTTTCTTGTGTACATTCCTTGCGGTGAATCCTAGATGAGACATTTTGAAACGGCAGGTATTACTTTTGTTCCTAACATGAATCATTGCTCAGCCATTCATTTCAGGATGGTAACATTGAGACACCCTGAGCTCAACTTAGGTCAGAGAATTCTACCGAAGGGGCCAAAAATGGGGCAAAAATTTTTTTCTTTGTTGTATTTGCTTATTTATACATTTTTTGCTCACGGATGACTTTTCGCTCACAACCAATGGTGCCGACGCCGACGGCGGAATTTCTGCGACACGAGATCTCCAACGCTATCACGTTAATAAATACAGAAAACTGTAAATTCCACCTCCAGCTCTGCTGTTGGTTCTAGAATAGCACCACTAGTACAGGCTGAGCACTTTTTTCAAAGGCGAAGCTCCTTATTGTCAAGGAAAATCCCCCATCTCTCCGGCGTACCGAATAGCATCTTCCTTTTAATGCAATAGATGGAGTTGTGTGTATATGTTCTTCGAAATAATAATAATAGATAGCGTTAGTGGTTTTGTATACCTGATGGACAGTTGGACAGACAAACAGACAGATGAACGAACGAATGGATGGATGATCGTACGGACGCATGTTTCGCCCAAATCACCAATATTCACTCCGGAGATATGCTGTGAGTTTTTTTCTTCTTTGTGCTACATATGTTCTGAATGCATACATAATAATGAGAAATGGCTGGTAAAAAAATTGAGTGTAAATGTGCTCTATTCCGTTGTGTGGCCCTGTCTAGGGCCATATATATTGTCGTGCCAATATTGTCGTGCCCTGGTCTAGGCACGACAATATTTTTTTATGAATAATGCGTCATTCTTATCTGGAAAAAAGTCTGCACGTGCCTTTTTATGTCGGTGGAATTACTAAGAGGTTCAGAGATTCTAGCACTCTGGCTAAATTATTATTTGCATAAACGAAGACGTATTCTCTCCATCAGAAAATTCACACTCAATTCATGCGTATATTACTCGGGGTCGTTGAACAACTTTACCTATACAGCACTTTGCTCGTATCCGCTGATCTTGCATGATATTCGGGAGCCAGCGCGGTGTACGAAATTAGCTATGCCAGCGCCATATTCGCCTCGTCTCTTGTTCCTTCCATTTTCCAAGTTATTATCTTCTTTGGATTTCATCGTTCGTTCGCACAGAATAGACGATCTTGGGTGAACTTATTTGTGGTTACATCGCATACCGAAATTCAGTCTGATAAGCACTGCTATACGAGTGTTGCAGTAACATATCGGTTTTGATTCGGTCATCGCTCACTGGAAACATTGTTTCGAAATAAGCACGGGGAACGTTTCGCTTACTGTGTATCGCCTAGGTGCAGTGTCCTTTTGGTAAACCAAGCTGACAGCCTCGCGCTAGCTGAGTAAACGCGAGTGAAGATTTGGGCGCACTTCCACTCGGCAGCGCTTGGCGGATATCGTCGAATACGTGGGTATAGTTTCGGTACAGCGTCTTGTTGATCGCCGCGCATCGGAGCCCTTGATGAGGTGGTTGTTTGCGCAATACGTCCGTGCAATGCTTCATTATAGATGTTCAATCCCCCCTGTCCGCTTTAGTTTTTCTTTTTTTCCTATAGCGCGACGTGCCTTCACATATAGACGAATTCGACAGGCGAACGAAAATCGCAGATCCTTAAGCCGTATCAAAAATAAATATGCACACTACAATTAGATCTGGAGTAAGAGGCAAAACATTGAAACGGATAAAAATCCCTATATACTAGGATAAAGAAGAATTTCAAGTACGATTTTCTTCCCTAATGCACAGAGTGAAGACATTTAAAAAAAGATTCACTTTTGCTAAATGAGTTTCAGCTTGAAACAATTATTGTAAGTTTGTGCTCTTCAATTCACTCAAAAAACTAAGTGTTCTTTCTACGAGTTACGCAATTTGGAAATGTTACCATCACTGGCAATTTTCTTCGCAATGTTTAAACACCAGCGGTCACATACTCGGTTGAAATGATCGTAAAACAGACCTTGCGCAATGAGAAAATTTGACTGGTTGGATGTCTGCGAAAATGCGCCCCTGTGCGTAGCAGATATATATATATATATATATATATATATATATATATATATATATATATATATATTATTCATTTTCATATTGAAAACATAAAAACCGCCTGTTCGCAGGCGTATAAGTGAAATACGTTGTCACAGAACCTGAAAAAAGAAGATTTAGCAGGATGTCTAGCACCTTGACAGTTGTCCTCTCTCCTTTTTTATTCCATATCTTTGCATAGGTAGAAATAGAGGCATTATTAATAATATTATTATTATTATTATCATTCTTATTATTATTATTATTATTGTTGTTATTATTAGTAGTAGTAGTAGTCGTAGTAGTAGTAGTAGTAGTAGTTGTAGCAGTAGTAGTAGTAGGTACAATACAAATCTAAATTAAAGTGCGGTTAGTTTTATTAGGTGAGCTTTCTTTCCTGCCATCTGCCTTTCTCGAGCACTTGCCTTCTGTGAGAGTAGTCTGATACTTGGCACCAGAGTTTAGCTTGCCCTCTCGCTATATGCACTGGCCACGTAATTTCTTTTTCATTTCAACTATAGCAATATACCCCTTTGTCTTTTTGCTCACCTTGCTCCCTTTTTGCCCCTAAACTTACGGCTATCACCTTTCCACCTGTGACCATGGTATGGGATGTGCATTTCATTTGGGACGTATTTAAGGACTACAGTAACTTTCACAACAGAATGAGTCAGATGAGATTCTTGCTTGCAGAGAACATGATAAATTTACGAATGGTCAGCCCTGCTATAATTACTAATCTCTTGGCACTGTATGCTTATAAATTGAAGAATATTACACCTGGAAACAATACCAACAACACGCAGGTTCTATCCACTCCTGAAAGCAGTGTACGCGAAGTGTATATCTTTGTTCTTCTATAACACGAGTTTCAGTACAAAAAGTAGAAATAAATTTAGTAAGTTTTAAATACAATATCTACCATTGCTACAGTCCCAGAAATCATCGACCTTTTTTATTTTCCATGCATAGAAGCTACAGCAGTGTCACTATATTGTTCTGAAACGTCTTGTGATACGTTGTGGTGTTTCTATATTCTAACTACGAGATATTGTTACCATCAATTGGCCCAGAACCGCAGATAACAAAAAAAACACTTACGGTTAGCATCGGAGTCAGAATGCAATCGCCCACTGATCTTCAATGTATGTTATAAAGACAAGTGTGAGTTACATATAGTAATACATGCCATCTGAACTAACAAACAAGCTACCACGGTGGTTCCGTGTATACGGCGTTGGACTGCTGGCCCGAAGGTTCTGGGATCCAGGCCAGGAGTCTCAGCTGCATTCGCAATGAAGGCGAGAATGCTTGACGTGGGTATTCTGGGATTTAGGAGCATGCTATACACCCACAGGTGGTAAATATTTCTAGGGGCCCTTCACTACGGCGTCTCTCAAATCATATCGTGAAATTGGGGCATCAACTCCCAAAAGTTATTATCACAGTCCATAACCTGCTCAAAAAGGTATAATACAAAGGGGCGGGAAGATATATGTAATGTGGCTAATAGTGGCACAGAGTCTACGACTAACAAAAATCATGACGAAAAATTCCGGTGAACTGCGCTCAAGTTCTTCCTTCCTACTTACCATCACACGGTATACTTGTTACGTACATTTGCCGAAACAAACAGTTGCTAAAAGTAAATAAATGGTACGTGGTCTCGTTGATTTGCAGGCCCGATGTAAAAAACCTGAATTTCAATAAATATATTGTTGGCGATCTAAGGACTGATGGCAGAAATTGTGAAGAATACCTAAAGTAAGTCGCTCCGAAGCCCCCACTGATAGCGCTTCTAAGTGGTGCTCCTGAAATCATGTATAGTTTTGGTGGCAGTGACTGTAACATCCTGATCGCTTACCTAATTCTGAACTTTTAGCTTTCTTTTTAGTTGGTGTTGGTCACAATCTGTGGTCGTTTTTTGTAGTAGGACACCGAGCCAGATTTCTTAGGTTCCGTAGGAGAAGGAATCAGACAAGACTAAGTGGCCAACAAAGCGATGAGCTTCAGTTCTACGGCAAAAAGAATAACAGGGCACAATATGTGCCCTGCAAACAAGACGTTGTTTACGAAATCCCCCTGTCATGTCGCAAACAATACGCAGGTCAAACTGGACAGTTCCGTAATGATCGGCTGAGCGTAAAGTGTAACAATGTAAGGAAAGGCGGCTATGGCTGGGTAGCCCCCCACTGCAGGTTTTTTTTTAAGTTTTCTGTCTTCCATAGGAACCTTAACAAAACCACAAGTAGAATCGGCAAATATTCATTGGCTGGGTGATGATTAGGTTGGTGCCTCGTATCCATCTCTCAAAAGCAAGAAACTTGCTGTTCTCCTTAAAACAGTATCTGCTTAAGCATGTGTTGGTTCAATGCAAAAATGCGTGATCATGATTAAAATAAATCATTTGTTGAAAAAAAACTGGGGGTGGCTGTACCCTCGTGTTGCCCCGTTTACGAAAAATCTGCTCTTAATCACTTCAGAGATGTCTTACCAACGAGGCCGTAAGTCATCTCTTGCTTAGTCCTCAATTATGGCCGTCCTATGGGGGGAATCTAATTAACGCACTCAATATTGTGTGGCAGAAGCATAGAGTCGTACCAAAACGTCTTAACATGTGGATAGCGAAGTAAAGGGTTGGTTCCATGGCACAGCCATTACAATGCGCAGACACATAAATATACATGATTACCAGCCATAGAATTGACACAGTGAGCTTGTCGGCGCATGTACGTGTTCTGGTTTCCTCACGCAGTTTTAGAAGGAAGAATCGCATCGTATTGTGCACCTCAGAACTCGGGAGCTAGTTTCGATGTGTCCATCTTGTGGACTGTCGACTTCGACTGTCGCTGATTGGCCGGAGCTCGGTCAGCAGCGTTATCCTGTTTCCTGTTCTTTTCCTCGACGTTCTTGTGGCGTAACGAAGTTTTCGCAACCCTATGCGCAAAATAAGTAGACATAATGTACTTCGCTTGAATAAATGTAGCCCCCCCCCCCAACCACGGAGATATTCTTTTTGCACGCATACCTCAGAGCCCGAAAAGGAATTCTCCTCAGCATTCACGACATCATTCCGAAGCATCTCAACACGTTCGTCTGGAAGACGTGTTTGGTTTATTGGTACAAAGTGAAAAAAAAACAAGCGAGCGAACACAAAGTGTCAAGCGATTACGATGCGATTCCACAAAGTGTCAAGCACAATACGATGCGATTCTTCCTGTGGCACTTCGTGTACGCTCGCTTCATTTCGTCCACTTTGGGTCAGTTTATGCTGTGCATGTGCCAACGGCAAGTCGACGTGGTCAAGGCTGTCATGGCGTCACTGCTCCTAGCCTTTTCTAGTAACTGTGTGCATTTCTCCGAAGTTTACGCACAGATCCAAGGGGGCTCATGCAGACTAGCATGTGGCAATATTGTAAAATTCCTATCTTTTTCCTACATAGAATAGTTGTTCTTAATGTTTAGTTTATACGCTAGGTGAAAACATATCCCCTATCTTTACTCTTTATTGTATTCAAAACTAAACCATTTATTTTAACAGCCAGTTATGTCAAATATTCCCCATCGTAAAATCAAGACACAAGCTAGCATTTTAGTATAGGTTACCGAAGTGACGCTAGCAACTGAGAAAATGATGTGAGCGGGGCTAGGCTTCGTTACGGTGCTCTATGTTCTGCTCTTGCGAAAAAAAAGAGTGTGACGTTCAAGTGACTTTCTTTCATACGTATAGTCAACACGAACCACTGCCGAAGATCAAGTCACGAATAAAAAGCTGTGAAATCTCACTGACAACAAGGCAATAATTCACTAGGCTTCTCAATACCGACTGGAAAGAAGGCAACGTATGAACACGCAGAAACATGCCAAAGATTGTTAATATACCCAAACTAGGGCGAAACTTGGAATTATAAAACATCTGCCAATTCGGTGTATCAAAGATCTTTTTATCATTGATCTCGGAGGCGTGTAATAATGTCGATGGATTAAGAAGACGCAGGGCATCACTTCAATCACGTTCTCTTTTATAGCTGATAGTCAAGGAAGAAACGAAAAAAAACTTCACACTTTCAGATCATGACTCAGAGAGAAAAACCATTGCACAGAAAACTACTTTCCGAAAATGGGGTAAAACACTGAATACAGTTTTTGCTACATTTAAATACAAGCCCCGGCTAGAGTCTGCTCACCTTCACCTAGCCGTCAGATCATAGTCTGAATGAAACACCCTTACTTGTTCCGTCGATCTCTGGAAGTCACACTTGCGTTATGTTGGGTCCTCCACTGATGTAGCTAACTATCCTTCTTAATGGACTTGTCCAGAAATCAGAGCACCGCGCCTTCCTCTGGCGGATCAGAACTGGAGCATTTCGGGAAAACGGAGCCCCGGGCGGGCACAGCAGGCGACGTTTTTCTATTTTCGTCTGCTTTCAATGCGTGCTGTGAGTGGTTTTGGCTGGCGTAAGATGCTGCTCTTGTGAAGGAAGGGCTACTTCTGAGTGCTCCGACGTTCATGCTCGCCAACTAGACTGTAGATCTTGCCATAATATGCCAGGATCATCACAGTATGCTGAAGAAGAAGAAAAGCAGCGGACAAACCAGCTCTGTTTGTGGGTGTCATAAGACGCGAAAGACATCAGACGTTTCGGTAAAGAGCTTGTTTCGCAAAAACTTCGGCTTTGGCATAGTTTTATGTGTTGGCATTGGGGTCGATGGTTCTGAGAAAAAATAATCATCTTGTCTGTGACTTTAAGTCGAAAGGATACAAAAAATAAAGTACGAATTTTTCAGGTCCGTGTGAGGATTCAATACAGACCATCTGCGTGGCACGCAGGTGCTATATCACAGAGTCACGCTGTCAACTTGTTGAAACTGCTATAAAAACAGTTGTTGAAACTGCTGGCATGCAGTGAATTGTAAATGGCATGCAGTGAAATTGCATGCAGTGAAACCGGTCTCCTAAACACATCATATAGTACTTGGTAGAAGCGCAATCACGCCAGTCGTCAAAGAATGTGCGTTGAGAAGCGAATGGGTGTTTTAAATGCACATTCGTTACTACGCGTTCAGACGTATTTAATCCTTACTAGCAAGAGAACCGCAAAGAAAGTAAACGCATTCGCAGGATCGCATGTTGCCCTACGAACGCGTAGGGGGCTCGTCGCTCATTCGCAAAATGAATACTTAAGGAGTAGCGGGCACATAGCAGCTGTGCTTGCAGTGCACATAAAGTGGTATTTAGACAAAGTTATTGTTACGCGCACAATCGTTCGCTTCCTCACTGTATATTTCAGACATGCACTCACAACTGAAAGAGACTAGCGATTCAAATACGACGCGCACGAGGCCCGATTATGCTATCACAATCTGCCCTTGAATGTAGAAAGTTCGTCTTCAATTTACAATCATGTTTACAGTATAACTTACTTCTGGATTGCATTCGCGTTTAGATACGAGCTGTATAAAGCCGTAAAAGTATGAAGTTCAACTGCGTCATAAATTGCCTCGACATCCGACTTCCCCTTTACCAAAACAATGGCTGGAGAGGCTGAGGGCATTGTTTTCTTCAGGACCATTTTCATCTCCATAAGGAAAGCAGATGGATACACGTACTAAGCGGCTAAGTGAATAGTTATCCATTGCCTGAAACGTGTTTGGAAGCGTGGTCAATCATACAGCGGTCATGCTCAGGAAGACGAACCAGTGATCTGACATGTTCCAATATTAATAGCACCACCAATGAAAGTGAGAGCAAAAATTTACAATGGTGTCTGATATTTTCCGCGCGATGGTACCAGTGTGCCTTAGTCATAAAGCTGTAGTAGGCAATAGCCAAATGTTATTTTGTTTATGCACCAAGTATCACCACAGTTTCTGCATTTTTTTCGGGGTGAAATTGAAAATCACGAAGAAAATGTTTGTGACTAAGAATTTAACCGCTTCCGGAGCTTTCGGTGAATACTATAACTTCTTAGGACACGTTCAGCTTCAGTATAGTATATGTCGCTGTCACTGATTTTATTTCACGGCCCTACAACGTTAAACAGTGTAAACAGCAAAGTCGGGAAAGAGTGCCCTTCATGAGCGAACTCAAAATTTCTGTCAATATTTTTATTTATTATCACAAAAACAAAGACAAATTAAGACGACAAATGCTAACTTCAACCGGGGTCGGTGTTTTTTTTTTCTGGTCATGGACTAAGGGCGCAATCACCACGTGTTACTTTTATCCTGTGACTGTCTACATGAATTCAAGAAGAGGACGCACGACTAAATATGCTTCATCAAAGAAAAAACAACAAAAAAAACACCTGGCAATAAGTGCACGACATGCAGCCGTTTCACGCCCATTTGCATGAACTTCTTTCTGAGAAAACACCAACACGTGTTTATATTTATAGCTCAGAAAAACGCATTTACCATTTTTTTTGCCGGATTGATAAAAAATGGCGCCTCATGTACTCTTCAAGCTTTTTTAAATTTATCATACACGCACATTGCCACATGTAACTTAAAATAACATTCATACTTTGGGCCAACTCAAATCGACTATGTGGCCAGAATGTAACACAAAGTAAGGCAAAGTCACTAGGCTAAAAACGCAGTAAACAGGCTTTCTACTGCAAACATGTATGAGCGTTTCCCTACAATACAAGCACAATCTCGAGACAATAACTGAATAAAATCTTTTTATGACACAAGAATACTAGAACGGAACACTCCAGCCAAAAAGTGACGTGCAACAGTTGACCATATATAGAAGAAACCGTGATGTTACACTACTCCAAATAGCTTAGGGTACTAAAAAAAACAATTTGCTAACCAGGATTCGTAAATGTTATAACAGCATGCTTCTGTATTTATTTATTTATTTATTTAAAGATACGTTACAGGCCTTACAGAGGCATTGTTTAAGGAAGGTCAATACTAAGTTAGGGCAGTCTAAAATGACATAAAAAAAACGTTGTTATCAAGAAGTAGGAACAATGTAGAATAACATAAAAAGCATTGACAAGTGCAGCAAAATATTTTCTTGTACACGACTAACGTATTTTTTTGTCTTAAAATTTCTTTTAAAATATGTTTCTCCTATAGTCAAATAGTTCTAGTAAAACAAAGCTTACAAACAACAGTATCACTTTTGATGAAGTAAAATTGAAAAAAAATTGGACTTGCAGAAATTTTGACAGAAATTTCACCGGCTAAGATTTATCATAGAAATGAATAACGAGATGCTCGCAAAATATGCTTAGATTAGGCTGAAGGGCGATGCTATTGGGAAGATTGTTCCACAATATTTTGGCACGCGGTAGTGATGAGTAGTTAAAAGATTTAGTGTTTCCGTAGACGCGTGAGTAGCTGAAGTCATTGTGTAGTCTGTGCGATAAGTGAGAGGAACGTTGTAAATGTGGTATCAGTGATTAAGTGGCTTTGATATATTTATGAAAGATGAAAGCCCATTGTCAGTACTTATTGTTACTGAGTGGAGTGAAAGTTCGAGCTCTGGATGCGTTACACTGGACAAGATGCTATAATTTTGCGTGGAGAACGATATGCCTTGTTTTGGATAACTTCTAACTTCTGTATTTATTATTTTTATGAGGTAACTAAATAAATTACGCGTGCTCTCTCTGGAGTAGGACAAGTGTTTTGTAGGCTTGCTTGTACTTCAAAAGTAGTGGATGGTAGGTTGTGACAGAGCTACTCCAGTGATCTGTAAGCATCAGCAGAAACGGGAGCTATATGAGTAACCCAAGAAAGATTTTGTGTGAGGTGAATCTAGATACTTATATGATGTGGCTCTAGTCACTGTGTTGGTACTTACGTTGTAAGGCAAGAGCGCATGAAATTATTTGCGGGTAAATGAAATAACTTTTAAGTTTGAAATAATAAGTGTCAATAGCTACTTTTTATACCAGTCATTCATGTAGTCCTGGTGACTTAGAAGGGTTTGGTGATCATCAGTACTTTTTATGGAACGATAAACAATGCAGTCGTCAGCAAAAATGCATATAAAAGTGTTCTGTCATTTGACATATCACTATTGTATATTAAGAATAGTAAGCAACGAAGGACGCTACCTCGAGGCATCCCTGATGTCACGCAAGAGGGAGTAGAGAAATAATTTTTAATAACAGTGAACTTCTGGCGCTTCTAGAAAAAGCTACGCAGCCATGACAAAGTTAGCGAATTTAATGTAAGCGCAGAAAGTTTCAATAATTGTCGACAATGGGGTACCCGATCAAATGCTTTACAAAAGTCTAGGAAGATGCAATTTATTTGTAAGTTGAAATTCATGTTGTAATGAAAGGAATGTAGTGAATTCGATGACACTTCGACTCACAGAAGCCTTTTCTAAATTTACGCTGGTTTGGCAACAAGAAATATTTCTTGATGCCGAACCAAGAAATATTACCAAGAAGAAATAATAAAGCCTTCGGATTTGTCATTTTGCTAAGTGAAGAATTGTGACGATGCCGTAAACATTATTTAATCTAGCTCCTGAAGACACTTGACGTAAACAATATACTAAAACTCATATTCGTATTTGTCAGAAAAGCGCTAAAAGTACAGAGAATTCTCTTTTAGACAAGTTGGCGATAGGGCCTAATCACTTTTGTGAATTATAGTGTGTAGAAAACTACAAGAATAAATACAGGCTCAAATTTTTCAAGCAGTCTTACCTCTAATGTGGTGGTTAGGATCCTCACCACACAGACCCATAAAAATGAAAGTTCCGAAGTTAAAACTACTCTTATAAAAGGACTTATGCAAAATTGTTTTCTAGCTACCCTTCACTAAGTCACCCACTGCTTGTAATTTCCTATTAGTTATTGTGCGTGCAAGTGTCTTTTTTTTAATTTTTAGATCGAGGTGCCTCGTGGCTCGAAAAAGCAATTCGTTATGCTATTTTTGTATAACATGCTTAGCTTCTACCAAAGCTGAGTTGAGAACTTTTGGTTGGGGCGAAAAGAAAAATTAAGGCAAAAATATGTATCTCATTCTAGCATATGCGTACTGATGAAAAATTACAAGCTGTGCTTTTAGCAGCCCAACAAATGAACTGAGAACCGCAAACACAGCATTAGGCAAAGAAGAGACAATTGATTCGGGCAAAGAAAAAACAAAGATAAGTGGCGTTCTATTACAAACTCGGCAAAAGCATCGACGTTGGCCGGCTTAAGATTGTACTAGTTCGGCAAAGCACTGAAACAATGCCAAACCAGCTATCCGTCCTTGCTAAGCGTCCGGTAAACTTTGGAATTTGCAAGATTTATATCAAAGCCTAGGGATGAGAGGAAAAACATTTTTTTATTCAAACAGCAAGGTGGCTTTCTAATATTCACTAAGCTTACATTTCAAGCTCATGTGATCTTCCGTGAGCCTGACTGAATATTATCCTACAGGATGCCAAGTGAGGTTGTCCTGAGATGATTTTTAACGAAATACTGGTCCAACATGTTCCCCTAAAAAGAATAATAGTCTATATAGCAGCAGAAACATCGGAGCTAACTGCGAGTATAGGCTAAATGCCAGTATAGTTTCTCTTTTCTCCCCAGTCCCTGTTTTCATATCGCTAATACTTGTTAAGGATGAAATTAAACAAAAAAACTAAATTAAGAAAGTCGCATGAATAATAACTACTCTGAACTAGAGTAATGGGGAGATCGTTCGGTGAGGGCTTAGTCCTCGTAGTAAAAGCTTAGGCTGACAAGAATTACAAAGAGAGAAGAAAATCCCCAAAAACATGAGCCCCTATAGTGCCATAATTTCACTCTTTTGTCCACGTTTGGATGTTCTGTTTTTAGAGCGACTCTGCAGCAGTTTCTGAACATTATCAGAAAAAACTTAGCGATCGGTAGTCGATGCACCAGGTAATACGCGTTCCAATTATTACTGCACAGCATTTGGCCAGGAATTTAAAATAAATCCCCAAAATGATCACAGTGAACAGTGGTGGCTGCAAATTCAGCCCAATGACGTGCTGGCGGACCAACTTAAGGCTGTCGAGAGGGCCCTTGAGGCGGCAGAAGGGTTTGACCCCTCTTTCCCGGTGAGGGAGCAGCCAGCATCAATCCTGGACTGATCCTCAGGACCTTAATAAAGTTCCCCTTACCATACTATACCTAAACGTCGCTTTATCGTTTCTCGACAAATGATGCTGCCTAATTATTATCAATGTTTACCAAGCCAAGTGACAGCCGTTGGCTGGCTTGAGTATGGTGCACTCAGTCGTTGCTGGGGCCATCACGGGAGGTCATGATTTCTCCATGAGTGCGCGCACATTTGCACTGAAAAGTCGCACATTAAAGAAAGAAAAAGAAAGAAATTCAAAGTACGAGGCACACGTGACGTATTTATTCCGCTGTGCTATCCGTCCTTGCTTAGCGTTTCGTAAAATTTGGTATTTGCAAGAATTTATCAAAGCCTAATGATGCGAAGAATAACAATACTATTTATTGAAATAGCAAGGTGGCCTTCCTAATTAGCACTAAGCTTGCAATTCCAGCTTATGTGGTCCTTCATTAAACTGACGGAAGATGGTGCTTCATGATGCTAAGTGAAGTAGTCCCGAGACAATTTTAAAGGAATTCCACTGAAAAGGGGGGTTAGCCAATATAGCAGCGGGAAGATCAACGTTAATTGCGAGTATAAAAAAACGCATGATAATAAATATTAACAACAACAAAACAAAGCATTGCATTGCCACGTTTTGAACTAAGGTGGCTGTCAGTGCATGAAAGAAAGATCTCGAACATAACTTCAGCCGCAGAATAGTCAATGTAGGTGCCGATTTTTAGAACATGAGATCCAAAGAATCCTACTACAATTGGGCTATTTTCCTATGTTGTTTTCTATTCACCCAAACTTTGCTTTGAAAATACACTTCAATCGAGCCTTCAATTATTTCGCACACTGGGTCAGACTATAATGTGGAACGGAATGAAGGTCCCGCAAATTACAAGAAAGGACCAGTTTTAGTTGATGAACAGTTGCATTTAGCTAAATATATCATGAGATCTGTCAAACTGCTCAAAAGAATGGGTCCCCTAATTCTCGCCTACTCGAGAATCGTTGCAGGTAATTGCTGACACTTTCCTTGCTGAGGGCCTATCCCGGAGACAATCAATCAGAGCGAGCACAATATCTTCACGGCTTCTCTGAGAATAAAGACTTTCACGCTATGCTAAGCGCACTTGCTCACTATTTTTGAAAGCAAAATGAATATGGGTCCTTATTCGTTAAACCATGCGTGTTGCCTCACTAGGTAAAGCGTTAGATGGCAGGATTGTGCTGTTCAAGCCAATTCATTATGCGGCACATGTCTTTGAACTATACTCGACCAGAATATTGTAATATCGTGTGTGCTAACCATGTTACCATATAAGTAAAACATTACATTTTGAGTATGCATAAATCAGCCTAGTTCCAGTTAGTACGCAGTCGGAGGATGGCGACCTTGTTTTTTGGTTCGTGTCTTTGCTTCGTGTTTATTCTTTCATGCGAAACGTCTGTTTCTCACGCAAAAATCAGTTGAACAGGATGTTGTGTTCTATATTCATACTACGTTGCATTCCAGCACCGGGTTAATGCTAAGTAATGTACCGCTTGAACGTTTGATAATGATATGACTTCTCCATCCTCACACTACTACAAAGCCACTGACTCGCAACTGTACCTGCGCTTACTTGGAAACTAAGGGCGAATTTATTATACACGTAAGCATACTCTACCTGCGAGGTCGTCCATACCAGCCTGAAAATATCGACGTGACACAGACCATCAGAAATGAACTGCTTAATGTGGTTATTGCGTAGATGCATCACCGTTTTTAGACCTGTATCATGTTTATTCTCTATTTTTCTGCTTTTAATCTTCCTCATTGCAGAGTAGTTAGCCAAAATGTACAGATCACAAGACTTCTCCACCTGATATTAAGCAATTCTTTGTTTTTCTGAACGTAAAAAATGTCAATCATCATGGCGTGGTATAAACAATAACAATATTTTCGAATTGAAGCCCACGATCACATTCTCTCAAAAATCTCGATTTACTACAAAGGCCGCAGGGTACACAATTGGAAATAAAAAGAAAGACACTCTTATACTAAACAAAATAATCATGGCGGATATTTTACAAAACAAAATTAAAGGGCATGAACATGCATTAATCTAAGTGAACATTTGCTGAGGAAGTGAAAAGCTTTTGGCTGCATCACGTGAAAAACGCTGCTGTCAAGGCGCTGATGTCGTATTTTATGATGCCGTCAAAGCTACGCGCGGCGAACAAAAAGTAATAAAGTTCAGATGCTGACCCACATTGTAGCTGCTATATGTTTGGGAAGCTCGGGACAACAGGTATCCTAGGCATGAAATATATGGAAGTAACGTCTTCCAGTCACCATAACTCTGAACGCCGTCATTTATCATTTTCATGGTCCGCTTTTATCACGTTATTTGCATGATGCATCTGACACTTTCATGACTGGAATTCAAAAAAATCCCGCCTACAAAATTATTCAGCAAAACCAGCAACATCAGACTCCCTTCGGCCTCGTATATTCAGTTATATTGAAGTACGATGTACTGTTGAACACTATGGGTGTCATATTTTAAGTGCCAAGCATCTTAGCGAAATTTGGTCAGTTTGATAGTATCTATCTATCTATCTATCTATCTATCTATCTGTCTATCTATCTATCTATCTATCTATCCGCCTAAACTTTCAGCTCTCCTGGCCGTTTCAATAAGGTATCAATACCAAAATTGGTATGGCATAACATTACTGTGAGGCAAGCATAAGTGGCTAGTCATAAATAGAAAATCATAACGTTTATGTCACGGAAGTCATGATTTACATTTCATGGTCTTACTGCTCTAGCGGTGGTTTTGTTCACGTGGAATATTGCACAACTGGTACGGTATGACACGACTGCATGTCGAACGTAACTGACAGACCCTAACGTAGAAATCATTACATGGATGTCATGTAAGTCACGAATACACACCACGCTTATAGTTCGCTCGCGGCCGCGTCGCTAGCCTCAGATACACCAAGTTTGGTATTACGTGACATGAATGTTCGACGAAGGTGTATGACTGGTGCAAACATAATAATCATGCGATGAGTGTCATGTAAAACTTGACTACATGCTACGCTCGTAGTGCGCTCGTGGGCACTTTGCTGGCTTCACATATACCAAATTTGGTGTTACATAACGTCAATGGATTTGAAGGTTTATGATTGGTGCTAACATGATAATTATAACACAAGCGTCATGTAACAACATAACAACAAACTACGCTCATGATGCCCTCGGGGTCGTTTCGCTAGCTCCACATCTACCAAATTTGGTATTACGGGACGTGAATGAACGACGAAGGTATATGCGTTGTGCAAACATAACAATTAGAGGCCAGATTTTTAGGCACTAAAGAGTGTGTTTTAGGTGCCAAAGACAGGCAGGTAAAACACCACTTTAGGCTCTCAAAGTCATAATTATAGGCACAATAAATTTATGCAAAAATTTAAATATGCATAAACAATGACGTCGGTGTCTTGTATCGATGGCAAAAAGCAAACAAAAGATGTTTAAGATAGCAGAAAAGTGCCAACAATTGAACATAGGCAAGCATTTCCCGCGTTATTCGCAGTATGTGGTCTTTCGTTTTATTGTCTAGCATCATGCATTAAATGTCCACCATTTAATTAACACTCTCGTGAGTCCCTTTTGTTTCGTTGTGACTGGGAAGGGCAGTGCAGGAACAAATAACCAGACCACTGATACCCCAGAAGAGTGGCATGCTAGGTCTAATCGCGTAGGACCAATTTCTCCCGTATCGGTGGACACCTTCAAGAACCAGGTCGGAGCCTTTCGAGCTGACAAGCGTAATAGTGCACTGGGGAATTCAGATCATTCCTGTTAAGATTAGCAAAATTACATGTCGCGGAAAAACGACCATTTTCAAATAAATGCTATTTGCTCTTCTCACGGGTGTGCGATCCAAGATCTAGGAGTGACGCGCAGCAAGGAATGGTCCTGTTTTCAGCGTCGCTCCTTTACGTTGACATTGGTGGGCTGACGTCGCATACTGTACACTCTCCATCAGAACTTCATTAAATTATAGTTGTATCTATATAAACAGACGAAAAATGTTCCGTCACCTGATTATATCCTGCAGTTTCTATGGCACCTCATGAAGAGCCTTCCACTTAACATTATTCTAGTTAACATGTTTAGTTTGTGGTTCTGTTGTGCAGCATGAATTAGGAGTACTTTGATTAGGGCTAGCTGCTTCATATTATTTTGAAAGGGAAGCGCAAAGACAAAGGAAAAAGAAAGACCTAGCTCGTCGTCTCTGTCTACCTTTTCCCTGTGTCTTTGCACTGCCCTTTCCAAATCACTGCAATCAATGAACGCAGAGAGAAATAACGTAATCTCAGTTTGTTATTATTTTTATTTTTGTTTGAATAGCCTCGAGATGCTATTCACTAATAGGCCCTCCTTTCGCGTCCGCCTCGGTGGACCAGTCGCAGTAGGGTGCTTCGCTTCTGACCCTAATGCCACGGGTTCGATTGTGGCTGTGGTGGTCGCGTCTAGATAGAAACGAAAAAGCAGATGCCCGTGTACTGTGCAATGTCAGTGCACGTTATTATCAGTGCACGTTAAAGAACACCAAATGGTCAAAGTTTGCGGAGACCTCCACTACGACGTCTCTCATATTCATACCGTGTTTTTTTCACGTAAAACCACACATACTACCACTGTTACTTTTACAATACACTACTGCTATACTACTACCCCATTTCGCTTGCGTTCGTGTGATTGTAGTTCCTGCATCGTGCCTTCGCCAACCCTGACAACGCTTAGCTTGTGTTGAGTGCGTCGTCTCTGACCGCAGTTCCAGCGGAGCGGCGTGGTGTATCGCGGCCACAATATATGATCTTAGCCTACCTCTTCTAAAGTACACATTCTGACTGATTCATCCGACAGAAACTGGTAATACACAACATAGAGCGCCGAATCGACAGAACATCGATGGCGTGCGCGCGTGATTAGGCTCGCGCACGTCATGCGCGCCTGACCTTGCTTACGCATGTTGTTCTTGGTGGGTATGCGTGATGTGATTCTCCAGCCCCGTTATCGAAGAAAAAAAGGAAAGAATAAGACTCACGTTTACTACGTAAAACGAGAGGCAAGGAATTCAAGATTGCTTCTTCACATCATGCGGCGATGGCTCGTAGCGAACCAATTTGAAACATCACCGTGGTAGAACGCTTTTCGTTGGGCACACAAGTACATTCAGTGTCTAACTACAACTTATTATGTCTCCTAGAGAGAGATCCTTAAAAAAATTGCAAACACAAAAAAAGCCGCGAGCACATCAAACTTTTTTGTCTGAAGGCGCTGCAGCAGATGGGTTACAATGTCAAAGAAAACATGCCTTCATTGACACAACAAACTTTGTTCTCTTTTTAAGCCATTTTATTCTGTCATGAAACTAACAAAAAACGAAGTGTTAGAAAAATTATATCTGATGCGACATTCTAAAATATTCATTATCATTGCGTGAAGAGGACTGTTTAGGTACTTTCATTTTCGAGTGTGAGCAAGTTTTGGAGCTACCTAAAGCCTGCAAAAAACAAGAAAAGCAACACACCCCCGGAAAAAGATAACCCGATCACTGCAGACAAAATGAACAACTATTTCAAGTCTGTATTCACTGTCGATGACGGAAACATTCCAGACATCGACACTAGTGCGGAAGGTACCCTGGAACCGATTATTGTCAATGAGGCCGGTGTCATAAATCTCTTGTTAAACTTGGACACAAAAAAAGGAGCAGGGCCTGACAACATTCCTAACATCTTTCTTGTAAGATATGCAGAAGTGCTAGCTAAATATCTGTGCGTCATGTTTAACAAATCACTATCAACGTGCTCTTTACCTCTAGAGTGGAAAAAGGCCAAAGTTGTTCCTGTGCATAAAGGAGGATGCGGAAATGATATATCTAACTTTAGACCTATATCCCTGACATGTACAATCAGTAAAATCCTGGAGCACATAATTCTTAAACAAATAACTGTTTTCCTAGAAGAAAAACGTATATTATCTCCCTATCAGCATGGCTTTCGCCGAGGTCTTTCAACCATAACCCAATTAGTGGAATTAACACATGAGGTATCCCAGAGTATTGACAACCAAAAACAAACTGATCTAATCTTCCTCGATTTTGCCAAAGCATTCGACAAGGTATCACACAAGAAACTACTTCAAAAACTTGAGGCCACCTTAGGAAATTCTACTGTTCTTAACTGGATCAAAAATTATCTTACTGATCGTACACCGTATGTGGAATTTAACGATGAAACCTCTGCTACCACCTCCGTCACATCTGGAGTTCCGCAGGGCTGTGTGCTGGCGCCAATTTTGTTTCTTCTCTTTATTAATGATTTGCCTACAAATATTAAGGATAAAATCAAATTATTCGCGGACGACTGCGTGCTATATCGAGAAATAAACTCAACGGAGGACCATGTAGCTTTAAATAGTGCTTTACAAGATGTTTCCTGCTGGTGCCGTAAATGGCAGATGTCACTTAATGTAAACAAGTGTACAATTTTATCAGTAAGTCGAAAAAAAACTAGGTCAAATTTTCTTTACACCATTAATGACATTCCCATAACTAGAGTAAGTCAGCATAAATATCTTGGAATTATTATAACTGAAGATCTAAGATGGGATGCACACATAAGTTACGTTACTTCAGCTGCACTACGCCGCTTGTTTACACTCAGATACCGGCTTCACCAGGCCCCGCCTTCTCTAAAACTGCTTGCATACACTTCCCTTGTGCGATCATTACTTGAATACGGTAATATTATTTGGTCACCATTCACAAAACAGCAAATCACGAAACTGGAAGGAATACAAAGGAAAGCTATGAGGTTCATTTACAACAAGCACAGACAGACAGATTCTCCGACTGAACTAATGAAAAAAGCTGGATTACTTACTTTAATGAATAGAACAAGGTTAGCACGTGCAAAATTCATACATGAATTAATACATGGTCATTTAAACATTGATGTATCCGCCTATCTTACGTTTGATCAAACTAGAACAACACGCCAAAAACACCCAATGAGACTTAACGAATACTTCTTCAACACAAACTGCTTTAAGTACTCATTCTTTCCGTTAGCCACTAATGAATGGAATAAACTGGATCCGAGTATCTCCAGCACTACCGATTTAGCAAAATTTCTAACCCTTGTCGAAAATGAACTTTGTATTATGCAAACAGAATCACCTGGTTGATTTTAATATGTGTGTTCGTGTGAACATTGTACGAGCGAAGTATCATGTCATCATATTTTTTCTTTAAGCAATTTTCGTAGTGAATCCAGGTGAAGAGACATCGCTCTGTTGATTCTTGAACATGTTTCTGTTTTTCCGTGTGTATAAATTTGCGCTTCATTGAAATACTTCGCCATATTGTAGGGTAGTTTCTTATTGCTGTAATTTCTTGTTGTGTTTCTTGATGCATATGCCAATATGTCAACCAATGTGTCAACCAAGTCGCTGTATTTATTTTCTTCTGACAACTTTTCTTTACACTATTGTTTTATGCCTTCTTTGATCTGAAATTGTTAAATGATCCGATTTTGTTAGTTTCATTCTGTACTTTATCGCGATGTATGTCTTTATTGTGTACTTATTCGAATTTTTATGTTCACGCCCTTCCTGCTAAAATCCCTGATGCGATTGGCAGTATGTCGAAATAAATAAATAAATAAATAAATAAAATAAAATACTTGACATAGGAGCTTCAACTGCAGTTTGAATTCGACGCCATCATAGTAATTCCCATCCTATGTAATTGTTTATAATGTTACAGCTATCATTTTTTAAGTAAGAGCTGAGAACAAACCTTGAAGCGCCGTTCTATATATTCCTAAAGATATATCACAGGAGATCTCATTCGGAACAAGCGTATTGAAGCATACGGTGAATGTGTGCAAAGTACACCGTTGATTGTAAACATGCGCCAGTCTCAGGCTTCGCTGTTTAAAGTATGACGATTTGGCAACCTTCGCCTCCACTAAATTAACAAGAGGATTCTATGAGTAGATCTTTATGTTTTTTCATTCATTGTCCAGCTACCCGCGGCTGCCTCCTTTTCCACCGCAACTCCTAGGTTTTAAGCGGGTTCTTCAGTTCCTTCATGACAGTGGACAGCTATTTGTAGAAGGTGGTCACCACGTCCTCGACCATACACGTCACTTTTACTTTCTTGTGCGATCGTGTGCTGCCTAATGTGTTGTGCTTATCTATCTTCTTTCTCTCCTATCTCTCATCTCCCCCTTCCCATCCCATGCGCAGGGTAGCAAACCGGCTGCCTATAGGACGGATAACCTCCCTGCCGTTCTTTTCCTTCTATTTTCCTTCCTTTATTTTTTTACCTCAACTTTAATTCTCTCTCCTCCTTCCCCGAAGACGCTCAGACATTCTTCTACTTAGGGCTGCAGAAATAGCGTCTTTTGCACTCCTCATGCTCCTCCTCCAATCGCTCTCAGCATGTCAGCTTTGTCTTCGTTTAACCTTACAGTGTTTGGAAATATCAATGCTGCCTTTTTCACATGAATAACAGTTTCACACCACGCTCAAAAAAATTTGGGCTTGAATAGCGCTCATATACGCGCTTATTTGAAAAATAGGCATGTGTGTGACGCTATGATGAACGGGCGACGTGGCCTGGCTCATACCCCTTGTTTATTCCATTCTGCACTTCTTCCTCATCTGCTTCTACCAACCGTCCCTGCCTTCTTACGTCACAGGATTCCCCCTCCCCCCGAAAGATGGCACCGGTTACAAACTACAACAAATTAAAAAAGAGAATAAACAAAACAATGACCAAGTTCACAGTTTCACATCCCGACGGAGTTTCACAATCTCACTGCATCTTCAAGCCCGACGGAGCAGTGCGGTGAACTCTATAACAACTCTGGTGGGCCAGGCTGACTGTTGCGTTCCGGACAGAGCGGGATACACGTGGATACTGGCAGTACTGCTAGAACTCTTGTTCGGGCTAACCAAGGTTGGAACGCTTTGTTGCATCGGCAGCTCGGATGTCGCCGGGGTTGTATTTTTCGCCGTGAATGGTGCAATCCTGATGCTTCTTGCTTGCGTGGTTCTTGACAGACTGTGATGGAGTGCCTCAGTGCTTGCGGTTTGCAAGCAGTGCTTCCGCGTTTTTCTCGGTGCTCTGTGGTGTTGCAGTCGGCGAAATAGCAGGCGCTGGGAGCGTTTCTGGTGGCTTTCCTTTGTCCGAAAGTGTCTGACGTTTTTTTTTTTTGGTTTGGAGATCCTATTTCTTGATGTTTTTCAACTGGTGAACGCGCTTCCATTGAATTTGGCGTTCGCCGATGCCCTCGTTGCAGTCTCTCTCGTTGTTTTCTGAGTTTGTGAACTTCGTTTTGCTTGCTTTGCTGGTGCTGCTCAGGAGATCGCTGTAGTGGCGCCCCTTCTGGAATCGGGCATTCATTTCCTTCGAGGTTTGACGCGTCCTGTAGACAGCTGATGCATGGTGAGCTGGTGTCTTGCTTATCGGGCATAGTTGGTATTGTGCCATCATTATGCTCTTCAAGGGCTTCTTCGCAGTTCACTGCGAGTGGTTCTTGCGCCTGGTAGCTTGCGACGTTCGATGCGTCAGAGCCTTCAGTGTTTCTTCCACTGTCGAGTGTGTATGGACTGGATGCCGATGCATGAACCCGTGTGGAAAGAGCATGGCTCGACAGGGTATTTTCCCGATGCGCGAGGTCATCTACCATAAATACGGCGTCCTTATAAGGCAAGTGGTGAGCGTTAGGAGCGCTTGAAGAACCGCGTGATGAAAACCCAGGTGGTGGACCACGTATGCCAGACAAAGAGTGAACGTCATCAGGTGGTTGAGCAACGTCTCGAGTCATATGCTGAAGCGATGACTTCGCAAATGCCGAATTTCGTGCAGAAGGAAGGCGTGCTCGATGGCTGTGTTTTTCGCAAAATACGCGTTGTCGTCTGCCACTGAACTCGTGTGCCACTTCATCTTTTGTCAGAGGTCGAATCTTGTTGTGCGTTCGAATGTTTGAAGACTGCCTGTAAAATTGACGACTGAGTGCAGTTTTCTGCGGATGGTGGGATACAAGCAAGTCTTCGTCGTAGTCGTCATCGTATTTTTTAAACCAAACGATCATTTGTTGTTTTATCTTTTGCCAAGACTCATCGTTGTCGAATATGTGGGTGAGGTAAAATTTAAATGCCTCACCGGTGTCGTAGTCGCTGAAGTTCGTAACCATTTCCCGTTCCGACCAAGATGCAGCGGTAGCGTGGAACTCGAACAGGTCGAACCAGTCCTGTACAGGTCCATCGTCCGCTGCTCCGGTGTACTTGGGGATGGGAAGGTCGGTCGATGATTCTGTCATGGTGCTGGTCTCTGTGTGCGGCTAGGAGATGATTCCGTAGTCGATGTATGGTCAGGGCGTCTTGTGTAGAACTGCGTCGATGATGAGACACTGATGATGTGGCTGGGAGGTCTTCATCCTGTCGACTTGTGTGACGCTATGATGAACAGGCGACGTGGCCTGGCTCATACCCCTTGTTTATTCCATTCTGCACTTCTTCCTCATCTGCTTCTATCAACCGTCCCTGCCTTCTTACGTCACATGCATAGGCACTATAAAAATACCATAAAAACCCTTCTTAACCTATAAATTATGCTCCTATATCAGAATGGCACTATAAGAACGCAATGAACAAAATGCGCATTTACCAATAATCTGGACTCTAATGATAATCACAAGGTGCGTGTCATGTAAAAACATGATTACATGTCACGCTCAAGATGCACTCGTGCCTGTTTTGCTAGCCTCATATATATCAAATATGGTATTACTAGACGTGAATAGACGAAGGTAAACGACACACTCAAACATGGTAATCATCACGCATGTAATGTAAAACATGACGACATGTTACGCTCATAAGGCACTTGTGGCAGTTTTGCTGGCTCTACATATAAGAAATGAAGTATCCCAAGCCTTGAAAGGACAGCAAAGGTAAATGGCACGTCCAAACATAATAATTCTGGCGCGTATGTCATGCGGAACATGGCAATATGCAACGCTTATATGTACTCACGGCCGTTTTGCTAGCTCCAGAAATACCAAATTTTGTATCACGAGACGTGGATAGACAAAGAAGGTATATGACATGTCTAAACATAATTATCAAGACATTAAAGTCATGTACGACACAACGAAAAAAAATTTGAAGTACAAAAGGAGTCACCTGGAGACAGCGCGCACTAACAACTGAAACTTTATTCAAAAAATGCCAGGCCTGCGCGGAAGGCGCAGCAGAGTAACGGCGAAAGCTAGAAGACCGGCCTTTAAGAGTCAAAGTCAAAGGAAGTGTCAAATTCCTTGATTATTTGGTGCGTGCCCACGCTGGGAGATTTGCAAAGAACCGGATAGTTTTTATGAAAGACTTCTTCATTAACAGTTAACAGGTTACGATTAATCTGCTTGCGAGCAAAAAAAAGGAATATGAGTCTTTTCAAAACGCTCATTGGGTAACTACTGCAAACACACTTGCTTGATACCCACTAGGCCATCATTATTAATTTTATGGGTAGTAAATCGGCATTCGCTATGCTATTTTTCGTCATTCTTCTGAGAAGTGTGGTGTCTGCTTAACACTTGCGAAGAAAGTGGCTCACGACGATGAGAAAATATAGCTGAAGTAGGTTGCCCCACACTTAGTAGGGGAACAAGAACAAGCTTTTGTGATGGGTTGGAGCATTGAACGGCTCACTCGTTACGCTATTCTCAATGTGCGCGACTGGTTATTTTTTTGCTGTTTTAAAACACTTTATAATTTGTACTAACACGATTGATATCCTAACATCAAGCCTGCCTAAGGCAAGTTTCACAAGCCACAAGCATCTGTGTAGCTCAGTGGTACTCCACCCCACCATTCTGTAATCCGTTTCTTCTTGCAGGTTACACTTGTTGATTGCTTACCAGCTTTAATTCTTTCATCAAACTTCTTCAAACGCCATGCTTGTGTGGATTCATGCAAGAAGTTTACCTCACAGTTCTGTTCCTTAAAGCTCGCTTTTCTGTAGAATACCTGTACACAGTATCGCTCAAGGTGCTGTATGAGGGTATACCGAGTACACTCTTCTAACCTCCGTTGTACTGCTCACTCTACTCCAATATTACAGGCCACGATGTGTTGAAGCGAGTGCGCAAACTGTACATTCCACCGAATTCAAAAACATTCTTGTATAAACTCCACTCCGAAACATTGGCGATAAACACATGGTTAAAAAGGAAGGGTATTTTCATTCCGTCTGTTAACTGCCGTCTATGTGATGTGCCGGAAACGATTGAACATTGCTTTGCTAGCTGCAAAGGTGCCATACTGTTTTGAGATGTCCTTCAGCGAGCACGAAAAAAAACGTTTCGTCATTAGGAGTTTTAGAATACCGTTTGCAAGCGCTCGGGCGTTGCGGGCGTAGCGGGTGCCATATGAGTTTCAGAATAGCGTTTGCCCTGCTGCGAATCGCAACGCACGATCGCAGCAACAGCATATAACTTCGAAACCAGCGTTTTCGGGACCCATGCGGGCCGTCATTACCGCACGCAATTTCGAATTTTCTGCTTGCACTCCGCGAACGCGAGCGCGGACTCGCGTTACGACGCATGCGCATGCGCAGTGGCAGCGACTGCACCACAAGGGCTCGCGGTGCGCTATTCTAAAACTCCCTACTAATTCTCACACAATACGGTATCTTCTCCCAGCAGCGCTTGATGAACAACCATATGATATGTTTTTTCTCATGGGTATGCACAGCTTGTGGAAGACACGAATGCAAGACCGCGAAGCAGAGCCCACCCTCTTGAAGCACACACTTCATTCAAATGGCTATCCACCTCAAAAACATTTACGACGAGCTAGACTTTAGACCGGACTGGTACTCCATCTTAGAGAACTGTTTGGCCTCACCCCTTTTTTGTTTGCATAACACGATGTGAAGAACTCTCCATGTGAGGAACTCACGCTATGCTAGCCATTAAGTGATTATGAGTAACGCTTGAGCGCTTACTTTTGCGATTGAATTGTACTTTGTTCGCTTGATTTTGTCTTTATTTCGCAACTGCTTTATTAAACACCATGCAAAAAAGTGTAGCTCAGTGGCAGAATACTGGGCCGGCACCCTGTGGACCCGTATTCGAGCCACACTGTGTCATCGGTACTAGGTCAAGCTTGCCTAAAGCATCCCGTTAATATAACCACCACCAAAGGGGGATCCTATTACGGCAAACTATGTGTCTGGGACGCCGAGACACTGCAGGAATACTTCCTTTGTATTGCCTACTCACTCACAATCTCAGCTCTGAGTTACCTCGTAAAAATCGTGTTTTTGCAATGAACATTAAACTGTCATACTCAAAGAAAAAGATGTTGAGTCAAGTAGACACCAACACACCTTGACTAAGAAATGCTCTAAATATCAAACTGCAAATAAAGGCTTCGGACAAAAAAGAGTATGTGTCCTACAACATTACACTGCCCTTTCTTGTTCTGACTTTTTCGCCATATGACCTCACTGCCAGGTCCAGTGTTAGTGAGCTCGGTCAGGATGTGTAGCGCACGAGAGCTGGACCCTGACACTTAAAACATATGTAATAAACCGTATGGAGCAAATTAGCTTCAAAAAACACAGCCCAGCAAAAATCCAAGATATTGCTAGGATTTTGTACGATTGCTAGGAATGTGTACTATAACTTTCCTGAATGACAAAGCGGAAGCAAAGTGCGCACACTCCTCTGACGCCACGTAAAAGTTTCTGACTCACATGCGACCTCTTATACTACAAAACGTTGGCTCCTTATTTGCGTGTTACACTGCAAATGTTGTCAAAAGATGATAGTCTTGCATCTCTATAGAGTGAGCAAAACGTTTATTTGATGTTCTTCGCAAAAAAATTGGTGATTGGTATTCTGGAGGCGCTGAGTTAGTGTGCATCAAGCGTGCAGTGGAGGCGAACGAGCGCACAAAGTCAAGTCACACGTGAGACAACAGCGCTATCTGCCAGTATTGTTGGAAAACGAAGCGCGTGGTATGCGCGCCCGTCTCGGAGTTGAAGGCGTAAAATTCAAGGCGACGGGTGGGTGTCACCACCGTGTCGTCTTATGAAAGCGTTGGAAGCATTTGCCTTTTTGTGCAATTGTTGCATGTTCAGCGCAGTGTGATAAAAGCTACGGTACTTAGAAATACTTATGTATGCCTTTTCTACTATAAATACACACATAAAGAAAATTGAAATGCTGTCATGGTGCCTCATATATGCGGAATAATTGCTTTTTATATTCACAACTGCACAAGTATGAGCGCTGAATCTTGGGCAATATTGGTGGGCACTGCAGATGTGGTCAGTCATTTAGGATATCGTTTGGTGCCGTTTATGGGTACCATTAAGGGCAGACAAACAGACAATTCTACAGACAGCCAGACCAAACTTTCTGCTTCGAAGCTCCCCAAAAAGGACTATCGTCTTTAAAAACACCGAATCGGTAACGACCGCTGTCTACAACCATGGAAATATGGTGAAGTCGTCGTTGGCGTCCGCGGCGTGCAATGGAAAGGCAGACATTTGGCTGACCTTGACAGATTATCGTGTAAAGAGTGTTATAGTCACATGTGTTCCTGAATTTGCTTGTCAAGCAATATAAATCAGTTGCTTTATATGCGTGAGGTTGACAGCCGATCCTAACGTATTCAACCTATTAAAGGGCTACATAATAGGCCACACATCGAAAAGATATATTCGAGAAAAGAAGTTGCAGGGAGCAAGAACTTGAATCAGGCGTATAACTGATGAAACACGTGCCTGTCTTAATAAGAAATGCCTGTATTTATTGCCCCACTAATAAGTAGTTGCCCCTGCCTCTGATCCTAATCTGATGAACCTCAGATATGCAAGCTCGGTCATGTACCCGTAAGTTCACATTTACTTTATTCCTTAAGTATAATTGATACTCTCGAGCTCAATCGTTGACACATCACTCAGTGTGGTCCGCGTAATCCTTCCGATACGACAGTGATATTTTGCAAAGAACACCCGTAGTCCATTGCACATTATTTCTGGTGAGCTGCTTCAGACATGCAAACTTTTTGTTAACTCGGCTAATCAGAGGGCACCCACCATGCCTATTGGCAACCTCCTTCAGGTGGTTGGAAAGAAGGTGGACGTATGCGATCATTGCGGGCTTGAATACTTTATGGGGCTAGGCGTTATTCTGTTGATGCGCATCACCTTCTGAAGGAAGCTTATTTAGGACAGCCCCTACGGCGCAGTTCCAGAAGCCGGGTCAATACATTAGCCTTGTTGATTGATTTGGCAACGCGTGAGAACATGACTTTATGAGGGCAGACTGATGACAGTTGGCAGCAACTGCTTTCGTTGTTAGGTTTGAGTGAGCGTAATCGTACGGGACCATAGTTGTAAGTATTTATGTCGTAAGAATAGTGGTAAATGTGGTTATGATTGGCGGCGGGTTTAGTAAACAGCTTTGAAATATAGTGATTGACTGGTCAGTTAAATGTTTTTATGTCATGCCATCTTGATGTGCTCAGTTTTACTTTGCATGGCGATAGTTATAGCACGAGAACAGAACGACAACACAGAGACAACAAGGACACTAAGGACCCGAGCGCTCATGTCCTTCCTGTCCTTCTTGTCTGTGTGTCGTCATTCTGTTCTGGCGCTATAACTGTCGTCATGCCACACCAACAAGCGCAAGCTGCCACATTACTTTGCAGTCTCGAAAAAAATATTTAGGCGCTCAGATTCATCAAGTTTTTTTCTTATTATTTTTCACGGGTGTTATTTCACAAAATATGCAATAATAACAGGAGTTGAACACTAACGTTTCAAAATATTTCCAAGCAAAACCCTGAATTGCCACATAAAACACGAAAACTGACTGGTGCACCACGTCGGCGTCTTTCGACGGCGGCTCCACTGCACCATTGTGACATCGGATTCAGAAAATTTTGTGATTTCATCGCTTGAGATGGTTTGGTTAAAGATTGGCTGGCCACGGAAAACGAATAGCATCTGCACGACGCGCATAGCGCGAGATTACGAAAGCATGTGAAATAGATATAGAATAGTCTCGCGGCGACTCGTGGTTAAAATTCAAAAAGAAAACACGCACTTGTTCTGTTTGTATGAAATTCTTCTGGGAGTGGTAAAAAAAAGACACATGAAATACTCATTCGATTGGCCTTAAACTTTCACCGACCACAGTTAGGAATACATGAAGTGTTCTTCAATTTTTCTTTAGTTTTGTTTTATTATTTCTTGCGGTGGTCGTTGCAAACATCGGCGGTGGTGTCGCCGGACAAGTATATGGTGCCAGATTCACCCATTTTATCATCTAATAACAGATTTTCCTATGAAGTTAATCAGCTGCTTTTTCGTTCTTGAGCGCGTAAACAAGGAGCTGCAATCAAAAGATTCCCTCGGCAGAATTGCAATAGGTCATATCTAGCCTGGTAGTATATTATATAATAAAAAATGAAGAAAAAGAAGAATTTGTGTTGGGCTAGGTCTTAATACTGTTGAACCTGTCTTCTAGAAATGCTGCTAACAGAAAGGGTACCGTCTGAGAATAATATTTCACTCGCTTTGAACGTGCCCAATAAGCTAGATAACTCAAAGTCAACAATGAGGTCGTGGCCATTTTTCACTGAAGCCTACGGGCCTTGTATGGTGAACTTTATTCTCTACACGTTCGCTGGCTGAGATGAGAAACGCTACCCCACGAAAGTGTTTTCACTTTGAGGTTGAATACCCCAACAATAAAAATCACCGTCATTCCGAGGATGAACATGCTTGCAACTGGTCTAACTTCGTCGACATGGGAAAATACCCGAGGTCGCTCACGTGGAGGAGCAAGAAATGTGTAAACAACTTTTGGGGTCTGCGTGATGTATATTATTATAGTTTAATTAAAAATCAACAAACCTTGAGAACGAGGATGCGTTGTAGCACTTGGGCTACGCCGAACACCATTTTGATACAAAAAAAGGCTGAGGGAGAGAAAAGCTTGTTTATTATGGCAAAAAAATAACAATGAAAATACCTCTCGTGTCTATCGCGCGACTCACGATTGAATTCTAGTTCGCTTCGAAAATACTGGAAAACACACAACAATTAAATATTTGCAACGAGATCTTGATAATGCATATTTAGACAAAAATAAGAAAATGTGTGGATAATTAACTTGTTCTACTCTTCATGTTTTATGTTATTTAAAGTAAATTATCTAGGCTTGACACTTTATGAAGAGTTTTCACTCCTCTATTAGAATCGTTATCATCAATGAACCCTTTTTCAATGAAGGTATGTTTCACGTTGCTGCCACAGGAACATAAATATTACTCGAGAATATTGCAATATACAATGCGTATACGGGTTTGAATTGCGAGTGTTGAGGAAGCACTTTCGACTGTTCAATGCAATACGCAACCTCAAAATACATTGCCGTGCTGCATACGGCTCATTTATTAGGTTTCGTACCCGTTTAATCTTTCTCACACAGGTGATTAGACCACACAATGAAACTATGGGACGTGTAATATTTATTTCAAATTCGTTTCGTAATGTGAAGTATGGACGGTGACCTATGCTTACGATGACCTTTCATTGATCCTCATTTCGTTCTTTTGAACTGCAACGAACTCTAAATGTTGCTAACAATCCCAATGCAGAATAAATCAGATCACGAGGGCCTGATAACGAACACTGTAATTGCTACTGCATTATCAACAAAAATATAGGACACTAGTACAACTTTTAAATGAAGCACCAGTGAATCGGGCAGTACTAAAGAGGTGAAGTGTTTTTTGTGCCTGGCTTTGTCATACACGCGGAATATCTGGGAATGTGATGTTCGCGTTCTTATCGGTACAGTCATGGCGCTAGGTGTCTGCGGCGTTGTGGACTAGGCAGAATTATAAACCAAGTTATAGCGTTTCCTTAGGTATACTCACGCTTTTGGCAGAGTAAGTCTTCCTCGGTTACATCTTGTTACAACGCACCAAAACTGCCAATTATGGCACTTTCTTTCCTTCCGTTCATTCCTCATGTTAGGGTGTCGTGTTCTGTTATCTTCACGATGTTGCGTGGTTTGCATTTTTGTATACCGGTCATCTGCTTTACCCATGTTTGTAAATTACATCAAAAGTGTTGGTGAGGACAAGTATTGGGGTACTCCTGGCACAAGGTCAGCTATAGCACCTTGGGAGTATTTCATGTATCCAGCAGTGCGCAAAAAGAGCCTATATTTGTGTTATTGTGTAGGTTCCGCTCTCTCGAGGCAGTCTACGCAGGTCGATATGCAGGTCGATATTCGTCGATGTGAAGGTTTCTCAATATGCGTGTCTTGTGGTAGTTATGAATTAATGCT
Source organism: Rhipicephalus annulatus (assembly GCA_013436015.1). NCBI lineage: Eukaryota > Metazoa > Arthropoda > Arachnida > Ixodida > Ixodidae > Rhipicephalus > Rhipicephalus annulatus. The sequence continues at coordinate 676,621 of WOVY01010302.1, read as the reverse complement.
GTTTGTCAGATATAAAAAACCTATATAGTTTGGACCCTTTCAGGTCTTATATTCATGCTGTTCCACTGCAAGAATTACTTGTGCACATTATTTGCTTCCGCAATCCATTTTTCTCTAAACAAACCGGCACCAGTGCCAAAACATTTGCTTGTAGTGGGCTGTTACAGCACTACACTGTTTGGAAAGTCACATTGAAGTTTGCATAATTGAAATTCTTTTAATCATTGTTTTTTTGCATTTTCAAGTAACCATGCCTTTATGTAACCGCAAACAGCCACAAAATACTTACGAATATGACGTGTTTATAGACAAGTGCTCCAGTGAAACGAGCCAGCAAAAAGTGAAAACTTCGTTTTTTGCATGCTAGTGGCAATATAGCAATACGTACGGGTTAGCTGCACAGCATTAGCGATCATTTTTGGACATAAATATTACAAGAAACACATCTAACTTCAGAAACATGTTACCGGTTACCCTAGTATGAAGCCCTCACGACAGGCAACTTTTTTGACGACATAACTTTGTGAAACAGATGGGCATAACATCACTCCTTTACTCCACGCCTGTGGGAATGTGCTCCTCGTAATGCCATACTAAGCAGCGGTTTGGTAAGCCTCCATGTTATGTATATTGAACTTATGCCACTTGCACACGTCACATAAAATCTTAAGATTTGTTGAGATTTGCCTCCAGGAGCAGAACGCTAGAGTATAATCGGGCTTCGTGTGCACGGCCCTCAACGTGAATGCATAAAAAAGAACCTTTATGTGCTGACACTGACCGCTTCAAGCTACCTTACAATGTTTATTGTATGTACAAAAGCTAAATGCCCCTAGGCCATAAATTGTTCTCTTGTTAATTGACTAAGTACCCCTCACTTCTCCGTAAGTTCCCACATGCACTTTCCCAGTTGTACCCATTGTAATCTGTGGGTATGTCAAAACCACCCTCTCGTTGTGGAATTACCTGATTTTTAGACCGTATGGGATTCATGAATAGTGCCACTAAATAATGCGTGCGTTCAGGTAATGCTTCCAGTACATGAACGTCATATAGCAGCAAGATGGCGATTTGAGCAAGTTAGTTTAGGTGCATGGTGGTATGCACAACAATACTGTTAAGCAAATAATGCAGGCAGAACTAACGTATTTCAGACTACACAAAATGATGTCGCTGTAGGGCAATTTTCGCCTATAACGCAACTTGTGGTACCTTGTTTCAATTTATACAACGCATTTTTATTTGCATCCGCCACAAACACACAGGTAGCATTGAAATTACTGTTCCACAGAAAACATCTATTTTTTTTCGCGAGGTGCACAGGTGTTCAAATAGGACTTCTATAAATTTATCGTGCATTACCTGACTACCTTATTCTGTTGCCAGTTCTCTTACTCTAAGATGCATGACACGACGGTAGCCTCAGTTTCACTATGTGCTCCCCGAATACCTATTTAGTAATGAAAGAAGCACCCTTACTGCAGTAGCATATCATATCTCATCACAAATCAACTGAATATTAAAACTAATAAGCAATCATTCACTAAGGACACTGGTATATGAGCTATAATAACACATCTCAAGTTAGTTGATAAATCATACTATGGTCGTGAACAGCACTGATTGTACGAGGATGGACAGAAGCAAAAATGGCGACAGGGATGGTATAGCAGAGTGACAGAAGAACGCCACCTAGACTTTCAAGACACCACTCGCCCTGAACCGCAGAGATTGTACGAGGACAGACAGAAGCAACAAATACCACAGGGATGGTATATGAGAATGACAGAGGAAAGGCACTTTGATTGTCAAAAAACCACCCGTCACGAAAATTATACAATGCATGAGGACGAACAGAAGCAACAAACAACACATGAATGGTATATGAAAATGACATATATTAACCAGCCGCATTGTCAAGACACGCCTCCTTGCGAATTCTTCGGGACAAAGACATCGAGCTGCACACACTCGTTTAGTTACTAGGTCATATGAGACGCATTGAGGAAGCCCCGCCAAATCTCAACGAGTCAGCCCACATAGCTGCGCGAGAGCTAGTAAACCGCGTAGCTATTGGAGGGCGCGGGGCTGATGTCTTGGAGAAGCGTGACCCTCCAGTCTCGTATAATAAATTGACAAAACGTTTTTACATGGCGCAGAGACAATACTCTCCACCACACAGAAAACTAAGCAGATCTCAGGCTCTGACACTCAGGCTTCTTTAGATCGGGTCGTACACTAATTCCGCGCTATTGATCAAAATTTATCCCAAAATACAGCCAACTAATACACTTTCTTACTGCCACGACATAGCTACCTTGAAACATATGATCTGGCGCTACCCCGCGTTACGTTGTGGGAAAGTCATCACGCCGTCCAAATAGGAGGGTGCTATTGCAGGCTCCGGACTTGAACAGCAGCTATGGGCAGTCCACCGGGCCCGCGACGCAGCAGGGAGACTTGATCTTTCTGTTCCAACGTGGGAGCAGCCCACAACGTGCTAACGCACGTTCCGAAGGACCAAATAAAATTCATCGATTCATCCACTAAAAAATCTGGGAAGACACCATGGACCCTCTATTGCTCTTTTTCACTGAAAATTTCCACTTGCTTGGTGACCGTATAACGGCCCTTTCAATTTTTCCCAGATTTTGTCGGCGTTTAAAATGAGCTCGCAGATGGTACGTACAGTGAGCAGTAAATTGGGTGTATGGGTTATAGTTTCTGAGCATTCGACATTTTCTGCTGTGCACCATGTTCCATGTCAGCTTTTTATAATGACCTAAAATAAATCTTATTTCACCACCACCAAACGATGCGTCATTGTATTTTTAAGAAAAGTTCCTTTTCACGTATGATATTTGAATTATGTCTAGTCGATATGTAAGGCTAAGATATCATGGGCAGTTCCCATTTTTAAAGGGTTTTACAGACCCTGCCATGTATAGCGTCTCGGTCACGTTCGTTTGCGCGTTACATATATCACTACTTTATCTTTTTTATAGGCACTTCGCACCATTGTAGGCTTCACACTGTCGATGTCTGCAAAGCTTTCGTACGGGCAAACAGCAATGATCCGCATTATTCTGGAACACTATCACTGGTTGCTTACTGGTTCCCTGCGTGCTGTACGTCATTTTATGTTCGAGTCTTGAGCTAGCGTCCACCGCAACGTTATTTAGTCTAGGTTAGATGCAGGACATTTCAAATAAGGTACTTACAATAAAAATGACTCAATTTTTTTTCATTTCTGGGGCTTAACGTCGCAAAACTACCTTACGAATTTGAGAAATGCCGTACTGGAGGAGTTTGCAAATATCGAACTTCTGGGATTATTTGACGTGCACCCAAATCTGATCACACGGGCCTTCACCATTTTCGCCTTCACCAAAAGTGCAGCTGCCACGCCGGGATTTCATCCCACAACCTGCGGGTCAGCAGCCTAGTACCTTATCCACAAGACCACAGCAGTGGCGCAAATAAGAACGACTCGTGCTCGACAAAGTTAAACTCGCCAACCCTAACATTATTAATAACGTTGTGCTGCAGTAATTTCTCCGTATGCATAACTAGTAAAAAAGGAGGCTTCCCTCGACCTTTTAAAATCTGTATTATGAAAACTTTACTTGAGTCAGAGAGCAGAGTCAAATGCATTGGGCCATAATTTTAAGAAATTTTCAAGCAGTTATCTTTAATAAACTTAAGCTGAAGGGGGTGCTCAACACCAAGCAATCTGCCCTAAAACTTTGTTGCTCTGGTGTTGTCATCTGAATTTTCTCACATTATTTTCATCGCATGGACAGCAATGATTTCTTCGTACGTATAACTGCTAAAACATAGGAGGCTTCCCTCAACCTTTTAAAATCGGTATTATATGAATACTTCACTTGAGTCAGTGAGCATGAACAATTGTAATTTTCCATAATTTTACAAACATATAAAGGAGTTTTAATCAATAAACATAAGCTGAAGAGGCCGTTAAAAACTAACCAAAGTCATCTCTCCCAGAATTTTGTTGTTCTGGTCTTGTTAAAGAAATCTTCCATATTATTTTCAACAGATCAACAAAATTTGGCGAGTTTACCTTTGTCTGTAAAACAAGAAAATGCACTGTAAAACAAGAAAACTGTAAAAACAAGAAAATGCACTTAGTTTGCGTTAAGACCTTTCAGTAGCAGTACCAGATGCAGTGAAGCTGTGACGACACGATGCAGTCACAATGTACAAGATCATTTATCCGCACAAACGACAAGCATGGTACGCTACGCGTGGGGCTTCAACAAAGAATATCGTCTTCCTACACTCAATGTCGATGACATTACTACTTCATTTCAAAGTGTTTGCGTTCTAATTCAAATGTAACTAACGTTGTTCAAAACGCCCGCTTTTCTGATAAAATTGGACAGCGCGAAAGACTCGTAGACGCGGCGCTTGTTTCATCTTGAGCAAAAAACCAACTCACTCACATTTCAATCCTTCTACTCAGTTTTTTTTTACATCCTTGTCTGTTACGTGCGGCACTTAGTTTTTTACCGATCGCTCCATTGAGATGTGGTGGTTACCAAGAAGGGCTGTTGGCACCACTTTAATGTCATGTCAGCCACGCTAACGTGAACTCAATTGCTTTTACGAGCTTCCCGAACCTCCTGAGAGGACCTGCAGTGTTCTATTGCTTATGTCGTGGAGCCGCTTCTCTTCAGAGTACAGGAGTAAAATAAATCGATAGAGAAACATATTTTCTGGCGACAAGAAGCTAAGTGAAACATGGGGTATCAGGAAAAACAGTAGCTGTCTGGAAAAAGAAGTATATTTATAATATTCGCAGGAGTACTAACAATACTGACATAAGAGGAAAGACACAAAAGAAGAAAGATATGAAACGCGTGATGAACGCTAGCAGCCAAGCAAATAAAAAGCAGAAAAACTGTATTTCTCATTGTATTTAGAGTCTACTGATTATCAAAAGAATAATAGTTCGTTTTGTGTTATAGAGATTGTTTAATGTAATGTGTACGGTGATTCGATTCGGTTGAGGCGCAGTTACGTTACGTGTCTTACCTTTCGCGTCGTATTAGCGTTTGTCAGATTGTTGTCAGAATAGTGAAGCTTTCAGATTCGCCAAATGTGCATCTTCACTACCTACTGCTTCGAGTGTGGTACACTCTTAAGAAAAGGCAGTGCTACTTAGTAACTTTGAGGTAGTAAATTGTTGTCACAACATTCACTGTTTAAGTAGTAACTGCAGGTAGTAGATCACATACGTTTACTACCTCAGAAGCAACCAGAGGTAGTAAATATCTGTGGTCTACTACCTGAAGCTACTACTTAGGTAGTAAATGTTGTGACAACAATTTACTACCTCAAAGTTAGTAAGTGGCACTGCCTCTTTTTAAGAGTGTAGCATTCGTTAATAAACTGCTGCATTAGGTGTTGCATAGAGTAAACGACAGAAGCAGGTGAAAATTGCACGTTAAATGATAGGATGATGCGAGAGAGGCGCCAGTCGGACTGCCAACACCTTCTGACGTTCACGGCACAAGCAACAAACACAGGCTTTTGTGTTTCAGGAGTGACGTGTGGTATTCCAGTTATGCCTTCGTAAAGCTGGGATCATGCTTACGGACGACAGTCATCGGGCTGTAAACGTGCTACTATGGGTCAACCTTGCCCCGCCGCGGTGGTCTAGTGGCTAAGGTACTCGGCTGCTGACCCGCAGGTCGCGGATTCGATTCCCGGCTGCGGCGGCTGCATTTCCGATGGAGGCGGAAATGTTGTAGGCCCGTGTACTCAGAATTGGGTGCACGTTAAAGAACCCCAGGTGGTAAAAATTTCCGGAGCCCTCCACTACGGCGTCTCTCATAATCAAATGGTGGTTTTGGGACGTTAAACACCACAAATCAATCAATTATGGGTCGACCTCGATACATCCCTGTCAAATGGTGCTAGTAATAATGTGTGGAGTTTCACTTCCTGAAACCAGGAAATAGTGACCACAGACGCCGTAGAGGAGGGCTCCCGAAATTTCGGTCATCCGGTTTTCTTTAACGGGCACTGAGATCACACAGTACATGGACCTCAACCATATGGCCTCCACGAATCGTGACTCCCGCAGGCAGGATAGAACCAACACCACCTAAACGAGTTCAGGCCTCTTCACTCCGGCGCGCCTTCGTGTGACGTCATTCAACTTTGCCCGAGCCTCTCACGCCAACACCACCTAGCTCACGCCGTACCGGCAGCGTTTCGGCGTGTCCGGGCATGTTGACAGGCAAGGAGGAGGGCGACCTCTCTCGAGAGAGCGAGCACCGTGGTAGCCCGTAGCTTTGCGGCAGAGCCGTAAGTTGTCCGAGTGTCCGACAGGTGGCGGCAGCCGTGACAATTATTTCACTCTGTCGTTGAACGAGACCACGCGGCCACGCCGTGCGCGCTGTTCCGTGTTACAGTTACCGCTTCCGCCGAATTTATTTTGTTGACGAATGTATCCTGAGACATGGGGCGGTGTTGTGTACCCAACTGTCGAGGGAACTATGACAATGGTCCGAAAGTCCGCTTGTTTTCTTTTCCGAGAGACGCTAAGCGAAGAGCGGAATGGCAGCGGGCTGTGCGACGGAGCGACGTCGACGTGAGGCTGTTGAAGGACCCCAAGGTAAGCTGCATCGAGCGTACCCCTTCAGAATTAACGAGATTTCTCGTAATTATCCCAGGAGATTCTAATTGGTGTTTTTTTTTGTTCCGGTCACGCAGGTTTGCGAGCGTCACTTCAAGTCGGAACACCTGCGCACAACGTCAAAGTATACGGACTGCGATGGACGAACCATTGAAGCTCCTATGAAGTTGACACGGCTGACTCCAGACGCCTTCCCAGCCATTTTTCCAGACTGCCCTTCGTATATCTCGGATTCGCGCACGTCGCGAGAAGAGCCTGACTGAAAAAGAAGCGGACTGAAAATGAGCTACTCCAGAAAGCCATACACGAGTCCCAAGCAGCGTTTGAAAAAGAAGAAAAACAGTACAAAGTTTGTAATCTGGGTGAACTGATTTCTCGGGTTAACGAGCGTCCAAATAAGAAGTTTTGGTGTACAACAGCCTGCGAGACGTGCCTCATCGTCGCCCACATCGAGCCGGCGTTGCAAGCTCCGGAGATGCTTGTATCTGTGGTGGTTACAGAGGATCTGTCCGTTTCCGTGTATTTTAAGTGCGCTCCGTTGGTGTCGGATGATGTGTGCATTCCTGACGAAGTCCGTGATGTCCGTGTGCTGGACAACCTTCTAGACAGCGTGGAGCGATATTGTGAAAAGAAGGCCCGTCAACAGGAGGACAAGGTGGGGGGAGTGCTTAGGCTTGTTTTATCCTTGCTGGATGACATTTGTGATGATGAGCTGCATGATGATGAGAGGGCTGACGCACTAATCTTCCTGAAGGAGCAGTGCAAGCTGCTGACAAAGAAGAGTAATGGCGTGCGGTATTCTGCAGAGCTTTTAGTTTTTAGCAGTATATTGCACACAATTTCTCCACATGCTTACAAGTTTTTTCGCCACAGCAACAAGCTTGTCTTGCCGCATGACACTACCATCAAGCGAGTTTGTGCTGCACATGATGTGAGCCCATCGAAAGAGCAGTGCGAAGAAGGTTTTCTGAGGTACATTAAGCGCAGAGCAACCATTCTGAAGCCTCATGAAAAAAATGTGACTGTCATGCTTGATGAAATACACCTGCAACAGTTTTTTGAATATAAAGGTGGCTGCCTAACAGGGTTTGCTGCGCATTGTGCGGAACCAGCAAAGACAGCGCACGTGTTCATGGTACAGTCTTTGCTTTCATCTTATAAAGATGTTGCTCATATCCTTCCGGTAACTCGTATCACAGCAACGGAGCTGCATGATGTTCTAAAGACACTGATCAATAGGCTTGAAAGTGCTGGTCTGCATGTTGTTGCAGTCGTAACAGACAACAATGCCATAAACAGGAAAATGATGTCTCTGTTTAGCGAGCAAAATGAGCCAGGGATTGTTTTTCCTCATCCTGCCAACCCGCAGCAGCCATTGTTTCATGTTGTGGACACTGTTCACTTGCTCAAGTGTATACGCAACAATTGGCTCAATCAGAAGGATGATGACAAGTCGTTTTTGTATCCTCATTTTGAAAGCTGTGGAAGTGGTGAGGACCAAAAAGCTTCGTTTACTTTTTTGAGGAAGCTGTACCAGAGTGAACAAAGCAAGCTTGCAAAGGTTGCCTATGGTCTGAGCTATAAAGCACTTTATCCAAGCCACCTAGAGCGTCAAAATGTGAAATTGGTGTTGAAAGTTTTTACCAGCTTTGTGTCATCAGCTTTGTCACTTGAAGCGCAGAAATTGCATTTGGCTGCACTGCAGGAAACAGCCACCTTTATTGATTTGATTGTCAGGTGGTGGAGCATTGTAAATGTTAAGACTCCAGAAAAGGGGCACAGACTACGTGATGTTTATCAGCAGCCTGTGAAGGATATGTCTTGTTTGCAAGTTCAGTACCTTGATCAGTTCATTACCTGGCTTGACAGGTGGAGCCGGAGGGGAACCACGGCTGGAGGTTTGACAAAGGAGACCCACTTTGCTCTCCGGCTAAGCACGTATTCATTGATTGAGCTGTCACGGTATTGCCTTGATGAGCTGGGCTTTAGGTACGTCCTTTTGGGGAAGTTTCAAACAGATTGCCTTGAGGCCAGGTTCGGGAAGTACCGCCAAATGTGTGGATCTCACTACAATGTGTCAATCACAGAAGTATTCGAAGCGGAGACAAAGATTCGCTTGCAGGACACTTTAAAGCTGGAAGACATGCCGCTGTCATTGGCACCTAAGGAACAGGAGCTTGATGCCGAGATGCTAATAGCAAAGTATGCCATCAAACTCACCCAAAGTGACCTGAAGGCATCACAAACTGACGTGCCTGCGTTGACATACATTGCAGGCTATTGTGCGCATGCTGCAATTAAACGTCAGCCATGTGAGGATTGTCAGTCACAGCTCATGATCACTGACCGAGAGCTGCAGCAAAGTGAGCACGTACTCATTGACAGCATGAGCAGAGGCGGCTTGAAGTTTCCGCAGCCTTTTGTTGTTAATGTTGTTCTTGGCACTAAGATAGTATTAGAGCACCTTGTCAGTAAGGAACAGGAGCAGCGGTTTCATGCAGAAGCCAACCAAAGGATGGTCCTCTTGAGCATCATGCAGTTCCTACTAAGCGACGGCGAGGAGTTGGACATGTGTGCAAGTGGCCACCATCCAGATACCGTACTCAAGAACATTCTAAAACCAGCTGTCAACACGCTTCTAAAAAACTATGTCGCTTGCAGGAATGACAGTGTCATGAAAGAAAAAGCCTGTACAAAGCAAAGAAAGTTGCTAACGCTACAGTAAACTTTGCTAGTGGCCCCTTCGCTAAAATATGAAGCAAGCTTTACTAATGGCTAGTTTTTTTTAAGCTGGCCGGTTCGTATTTTCTTTTTGTCCCACAATGTGAATATGGCTTCGAATATGACTGTTCCAAATGCTAAATGTTTGTTCCTTGTGATACACTTTATACATTGTAATAAATACTCCAGTAGCTAGTTTCTTTCGTTCTAAGAGCAGTTGTGTTTTTCTGTTTGCCCCATAATGTGATTATGGCTGTGAATATGACTGTACCAGATGCTAAAAGTTTTTCACTGTGATAAATTTTGAAACATTATAACGAATAATCTAGCGCCTTGTTTTTTTTTTTGCTCAATCTTGTCAGTTTCGGTTTTTGTGTTGCACAATGTAGTCATAGATGTCAATATGGCTGCTAAAAGCTGGAAGTTCGTATGTTCCTTGTGATACATGGTACTTACATTGTAATAAATATTTTGCCAGGTGCCCGGGACTTGTGTACGTTTCTTTTAAGTGCAATCTGAAGCAGTTACGTGCGCCAAGATGGAGCGGAACAGCACTATTTCATCTTGATGTGAAATAACGTTCGTTCAGAAATTTTATATTCTGTGCCTATATCGCGGCAATGCAGAAATTAATGTTTTACTCATCTGTAGTGGCCGCCGCGCGGGAAGCGTCCGTGCCGCAGCGGCTCGCGCGCGCGCGCGTCGACGGGCCAGGTGCGTGACGTCACGGCGGCAGTGAAGAGGCCTGCTTATCTAGGCGGTGTTGATAGAACCCGTCACCTCCGGGTCAGGATCTGAGCACTTTAGCCACTAATCCACCTTCGCAGACTGTCAAATTATGCTGTAGCAAAAGAGAGACGTTCCGGGTTCAGTGGACAGTCAATGTCGTCATCAATAAATGGCACCGGATCTGTATGCATCCGGCGAGTGGTTCTGGGAAAGGCGTGGTGGGTGATGACCGTGACGACGGTATGGTTTTAACAATAGCAAGTACAACTCACAAGGAGAAAATTTTTGTTCCTTTCACACCATTGACCACAATACCTACGTAATTAGGGTGCGAATAGCGATCGTGACTATGTCCCTTGTCGTTAACGCAAAAGTTCTCAGAAATCACAAGGTTTCTGAAGAGAGCCTCTGGAAGCAGAGCAAAGGTCGGAAAAGTAGGCGTCGAGGTGTTATTGACATGCACAAAGGTGTCCCAAGACTACCTTGTCGAATCAGTCGAGAGCAGGCGGGATGTCGCGATGTTGGGCCACTAACGGTGATGCAAAGGTCGGTAGTCCTTCTGTGAGTACGCAAGCCGACGCATGCACGTACACCATGCCCGAAGAAAGGCGCCACATGTACTGCCTGCAGCAGTATGCACAGCACGTGGTTCGTCGGCACATCGGGCAGAAGTAGTAGGCGCTTCTGTCGTCTTGAAAGCTATGATTGCGACACGTGAACGTGTACGGTGTAGCAGGGTGGGTGAAAAATGCCACCGTGTTGTGCCGAGGGCAACGGCTTCCTAGACGTGATGACAAGGGCGGTGGACATGCGGTGCAATTGGTCGTTCTCCCCATTGTGCCTAAAGTGCCTGGGTTTCGAGTATGTGTCTGGGGGTTGCCGTCCTACGCCAAAGACTCCGGAGAATGGTTGTGGTGGAAGCCAAATGGCGTGGGTTCTGGCAAAGTGTCGGATGGCGTGCCCGTTTTCGTCGGGGCAGCCTCTGTGGCAGGTGTCGTATGTGTAGTCTGCTCTGCCATAGGCGCACAAGCACGTCATCCTGATGCACGTAAGCCATAGTTGCAGCATCGTGGAAGTTCAGCCGGAGTTAGAATGGAGCTTGGACATCGGCTGCGGAAGAACGTGAGGGTGAAGCTCGTCGCTGCTGGTAAAGCGCACAGAACATTTAGGTCGGTGAATAGTCGTGCTGGTGAGCAGAGCCACAGAAGCATTCCAACGGCCGCTCATTGAAGGGCACGCTGTTGGGGATACCAGTGTAGCGAGAGATGCCATAGCTGCCAAATAAAAATTTGCGTTGTGCAACATTTCGTATATCAATATATAGTTGCGACCACAGCAAGCTCGTCACGTCTAGCACTGTGACATCGTGCAATTGGGATAATAATCCGCAAGCAGTGTGGTATTTTGGCAACTAGTGGGTGGTCGCAGCTTTATTAACGAAATCCAACCTGAAACCTTGAAAGTGGCTCTAGCTTCCGGTGGGAGATGCTTGAAAATGAATGCTCATGCTTTATGGCAGGATCATTAATTTTTATCGTAAGAGTACACACAAATCAGCAGGCATTTGCTCAAAGATCACATTAATAATTCTGGCTTGCCTAGAATCGTGTATTAAGTGTATTCAGAGCTTGCTACGTATAAGTTCTTTATATATTTCATAGTGACTGCATGTGCTTACGGTTATTGTGTCCACAGCATTTTTGCCAAATCGGCCCACACTTCCTGGTGATTTGAGATCTAATGCAGCTTAATCGGAAGATGTCTCCTCTTCCATTAGGCCTTGTCTGTTTGCATTGCTTTTAAGATGAGCACATATTTTCTGCTACGCGCTTTTAAATTTCTAAACAGCGGGTAAGGTTTCATGCACTCAGTTTCCCTTTTCATTATGAAGCAATGGCATCGACCTAGGCGACAGATACCTTCTGTGATTACGCCTGTTTTTTGGTTCTAGTGTCATCCTACCCATTCCTCGCCAAGGAGCCACTCTGTGTTCTCGACAGTGCCGTAGCCAAAGGCGATTCATCAAAACACCTTGGTTCCTCAAGTAAAATTGGTACTATTTGTACTCTGTGCTGCATATATATCACTTTCTCTTTATTTAACATCCATATTAGAACTATTTAGCGCACACGCGCAAAAAACAGAACAAGAAAGGAACAGCTAGACGAGCGCTAACTTTCAACTAACCTATCTTTGAAAGGAACATAACATATAAGCACTTAGGAACCAGCGGAACGCTTGTGAAAGTCATGTGACAGGCATACATAAAAATATATAGCTAAATATAATTGAAAAATAAGTGTACTCTATATCTGTTCGAGCCACAGAAGTTTGATTAATGCATTTGTTCGTACACCTATCTATATGGAAGGCTTCCGTAAGTTCATGCGTTACTTTATCTTTATGTGAAAACAAAATATCTCTATCCCAAAACATCATAAATCTCTATCTGTATTGCGAAACACAACAAAATCAACATTTGACCCCGTGTTTCGCGATACAAGCGTTCTGTTTTTACATAGAAATAAACTAACAGGTGAACTTACGGATGCCTTCTATATAGATCGGTAAACAAACAAATGCATTAGTCAACCTTCAGTGATTCTAACAGTTATTTTTAATTCTATATAGCTATATTTTTTATATCGGCTTGTCACATCACCCCCACATGCGCTATGCTGGTACCCAGGTACTTATTTGTTTCGTTCCTTTCAAAAATAACATTTTCCGAGTTATCACTCGTCTACCTCATTCTTGTTCTGTTTTTTTGTGCGCGCTAAGAAGTTCTCACATGGATACATACTAACTCGCCCAGCTATACATTTCACTGCATTTATTTACCGTGTTTTCAAGATTGTCGTAATCTTATAATGCGCTTGCGCATTTTAGACTGCAGCGAAAAGAATTCAGTCATTCTCTTCAAAGTCTCACAGAGCTTCTCCGGCACAACAGCCTGCAGGGTAGCGAATAACCTATATTTTTTCCAGTACATCTGGGCTTCCAAAAGTAAAATTCTTCGGGCTTCTTTTACAAGCCTTACTACTTTTTCCTTTACGTCTTTTGTTCGAGAAAGGACAATCGGTATACACTGTTTTCCATAAAGAGTATGATGCATGTCTAAGAGCAAGCGTCACATGTGGCATTGCTCCTAAGATGCGAGGCGCTGTTTCTGTTTTTCTGACAAATTCTGCTCAAAATGACGTCAGATTTACTGAAAACAGTTTGAAAAATATGTTGCGGAAATCGAAATGAGCTGTGCACTAAATTTGTTACACTAAATTTTTTTAGCACCCGGTTCAATTTCTTTTCAGTAGGGTACACTCTTGGTCAAATCCTGGCTAGAATACACGCCAGTAGGCAGGAAATCAAGTTAAATATTGGCCGCTTATTAACGGTAATAGCCAGTTACTTACGCGGCTCCGTAGCCATGTCCCAGAGTAACCAGCCCGATTTGAAATGTACTTTATAAAAGGTGGAAGAAGGGTTAGCCAAGATATTTCAGTCAAATTTTTCCTGGCTCTTGGTACGACCTGCGGTTACGCATGACATTTCCGCAGGCGGCCTGGTCCTGAAGTCGTTGCGTAAAAGAAAGCAATATTTTACGCATTCGACAGCGATTTCTCACCGATAATGCTGTAAATATTATGACTGTAAATCATCACCATCGTAATTTAAATTTGCGAGATTAACACGAAAACAACACTCATCACTGGAATCGAACTCGGGACCACATGCTCGTGAGGCAAATGTCTGAACCAATGCACCACTGAGCACCACCGCATGATGGCGAGTTTTTTCGCAGGTATATATCTATCTACGAAGTGGCTTTTTGCAAACCGTTGGTGAAACCTTGGAATATTTTTTTGTGCCATATCCATTTGATTGCGCATGCATTTTATGAGAAAATAGTTTGTAGGGCTTCCTGAACTCGAGACAACCACGGTGAGTACTATAGACTCCGACTTTGGTTCGTGGTGCGCCGTTCCGAAAGAACAATCAGCCTGCGTTCGTGCGTCGTTTGACTGTTTCCCCGTGAATCGTGGGTGTTTCGCTCACTGAAATTCAGGGATAGCACTGCGACGAGGCTGTGTTAGACTGTCCACACCTATGTATGTTTCTCGCATGTGCGTGTGCTGTGAGCAATTTTGCTTATTTTCGTCGCAAGGTACACGCGTGTCAGTGACAGCAGCCTATTCTCAGTTGTTTGAAGAAAATGCGGTTTCGCACGTAAACGTTGCGTGGGTATTTTGACGTTCCTACTCTAACATTCGCATTTCGTACGCGTGAACTGCGAAGAGCTGCACACTAGAGCAGCAGCTGCGCGTTCTTAGCATTTCAACGATTACCTATTTGCACAAGTAGAATTTAGGCGCGTTATTTCGCCATAGAGAGGAGTTTTTGCTCATTTTCAGCCATTAAGTGATTTTATTTAAGTCACACCACTGTTCAAGTCAATACCGAAACGCGCGTCAAGGTCATGTATGACGTACGCAAATCGACGACAGACATTTAGGTCTCCCTCCAAATAAATAATGCTTCTGCACAACTCTTTCGCGAACGTCCGCGTGCAGTTGGGGTCAAGTAATTGTGCAGAACGAACCTCAAAATATTTATTGTTACTGCATACAGTCGCTCTTTAGACAATGGGGGTTTTTAAAGCTGGTACATTATCTCCCCAGCATACACTGGTTGTCTTGGTCGTGGTTCACTGTTACCAATCCAGGCTGTATTATGAGAACTGTACGTAATATTAAAAAGAGTGAGCAAATCTCGGTGGCATACACTCTCCTTCCGACTTCTGCACCTGAATTCTGCCTTCTGTACTTGATGTTCAAGTTCATCATCAAATTACGCATCCACTAATCAAACATCAAGTTCATCATCAAATTACGCATCCACTAATCAAACATCAACCTACTTACTGATTTTCAATTTTGATCTTTCTCTGTCATGTTGCCTTCTGGTTTTTTTGTCCTGCATTTCTAAAATCATCAGTTGAATTTGTTTTGTAGAGCACGAGCATCAACATACATAGACCAGTGTTTCATTAAGCTGTTGCGCATGCACTATAGCGTGATCGCACGTGAAACTTTTGAGCTTCTGCTGTTCTCGCCTCTGCTTTCCTTTTTTAAGACGATAGTCTTTATTGGGGACCTTCAAAACACAAATTTTGGTCTGTCTGTCTGTCTGTCTGTCTGTCTGTCTGTCTGTCTGTACATTTGTCTGTTTGTCTACTCCTATTGTCACCGGGTATTTGAAACAGCTGTTTACATCCGCTGCAACCACCAATGTTGCTCAAGCTTTAGCGTTCATACTTGTGCAATTGTCACTTGAAAAGCAAATATTGCGCATGTCTGCGGCACCATAACAACACGTATATATTCTGCTTGTGCATCTTTTACTAGAAAAGGCATACATAAGGAAAGGCATACTTAAGAAAGGCATACGTAGCGCTTATCACGCTGCACTGACCATGTGACGCTTGCAAGAAAAGGCGAGTGTTTCCAACGCTTTGATAAGACAAGATGGCGGTGGCCCCTACCCTTCGCCTTGCGTTCTACACCTTATCACCTCTGAGACGGGCACGCACACCCGTCTCAGAGTTACGTGGTTCGTTTTTCGAGAAAACTGCCAGATGGCGCTCATGTCTCACGTGTGACGTGACTTGATGCGCTCGTTCGCTTCCGCTGCACGCTCTAGGCTTTCTAACGCAGCACCTCCAGGATACCATTCCCCGATTTTCTTGTGAAAAACATCAAATAAATGTTTTGTTCACTCTCTCCACACGCAAGACTGTCGTCTTTCGACGACATTTGCAGGTTACCAGACAGATACCGGGTCATTTTTTCCCTTCCTTCACGCGTGCGCGGCGGAGAACATGAGCGTGCCCCGTCTCATTTTTTCTTCCCCTCCCCCCACCAACCTCCCCTTTTACCGTTCATGGCGCAGTTGTTGCCGGCGCTTCGGCGCCGCTCCAGCGCACCCTTTCGCTTCCCTTATGTGTAAGGCTGCTTACGGACTTCGGCCGCTTATCGGCGATCGCTATAGGCGACATTTCTCAAGTTCGAGGCCGCCTAATTAGTGTCACGTATATCTCTCTTCACCAGGTTGTCCACAGCCGTGACAATAGCCAGCAGGTAGGAGCACGCCGCCTACATACGGCCCACTATCCGGTACCTGACTGAGAGTGTATATAACGAATTCCTCCTAAAAATGCTTTGTTCGACCGATGTTCGTTAAAGTAGTATTTGACTGTGCACGTAATAACACACACATAATGTGGCTTGTACGCATAACAGCGCAAATACATTTTGCCACATCGAGATATAAGAAAAACGCTAGCCCACCCTTCCAGGGTGAGTCCTTCATTGCGTGTGAACCGGTAATATCTGTCCGATGCGTTATGATCACGCCTGCTGGAGCACCGTCTCTAGCGCGTAAACACGCATCGTGGAATGTAGTACGTACCCGCCCTCAGTAAACCGAGGGTAATATAGCAGCCATATTACCAAGAAATCTTTTCGATGCGTTTCTTGCCATACCGAGACTATGCCCAGCTATAAAAACAAGTAGCGGCTCCCTCGAATCGATGTGGGTGTTCCTAGCAAGATGTCCTACATAAGTGAAGCTCGACCACGTTGTGTTCACGTGCAGCGATAAAAGCAGTGCCTGGGAAAACATTACGTGGGCAGCCTGTATAGACTCTACATCCGCGTATAGGCTGTCCTTTGGCGGGTGCCCCGATGGACACTGATTGTCATGTAAACAATTTGTCAATCACAGGAATGAAAATAGCGCTTTGTGAGATTAAACTTGAGAGAAAAGAAATGCACTTTGACTATAATAAGTGTAGTTAAGAGCGCATATTAGTTGTTGAAAGGGCTTGAAGTAAAAACTTGTGTAAGTGAGGTGCTCAGATTACCCAGAAAAATGTTCTTATCTGCTCTGGTGATAGGTTGTTTGCAGTTATTCGCTTTTATAAAGGCATATGCCCGCACAATGTATTACCGACTGAATTGCTTGCATTCTTTTGTTATTTTCTTCTACGACAGGGACTAAGCGCTATCACTTGCGTGCAAACTTTTCTAGCAAAAAATACGGCCTTCACAAGTGTGAATGATTCGCACCAGAGAGCCACTGCAATAATGTGTTTGTCTATGCCCCTAAAAGGTGGACACTTTGCAAAAAATACCATTGACTTCATAGGCCCAATTCAAGATACTTCCTATTCATAAATGTATTGGCCAATGGTCAGTCAACTTCACTGATATATTCGACGTCAGCGTGGAAACGAACACTCCTCGGTGAATGCTTTTAGTGGACGAAGTTTTATGTGAATTGTAATTCTGTGCATAAATCAAACCTGACGTCTTCCTTATTGCAGTATATCAATTACATATTTCCAGCTTCTCAAATTGCGACTGGAAAGTCCTGAGGTTCTTCAGACACAAAAGGCTAAATTTAAGGACTTTATATGACGCGAGTGCTCATTGACTACACAGATTCTTTACTTTTCTTGTGTATGCATGTATTCACAATAGCGCGTGTTATGATGAATCGTAAGATGTAGATTTGCTTTGGTGATATAACATAATTTTACCATGTGAAAGTAGTAAAAAAGTTCAGCAAGCCGTGTTGCTGAGCTAGTTGGTTCATTACTTGTGGAAACTACGTGCAGTGCTAAATTGACCAGGACGAAGGCAGGACACGTTCTTTCTTTGTTAGAATCCTTTAAAATTACCTAGGCCGCCAATCATATTTGACCCATTTACAAACACGTCTTTGCCACCTGTTTTTAGTTCTTGCTGGA
The DNA here is from genome assembly GCA_013436015.1 of Rhipicephalus annulatus. Taxonomy (NCBI): domain Eukaryota; kingdom Metazoa; phylum Arthropoda; class Arachnida; order Ixodida; family Ixodidae; genus Rhipicephalus; species Rhipicephalus annulatus. Next base: position 658,694 of record WOVY01010302.1, on the reverse strand, counting down.
TTCTACAGTGCGTGGTTCCGGCAAGATTTCTTCACTTCATGCTCTGCAGTACTCATTCTCTTTTTTTGGCCGATATGTCATGATAACGTCCAGAAAGTTTCTTGGCGAAATCGGGAAGCTTCATGGCGTCTAGCGTTATTCCATGTGCAGAACAAAACGCAAATATAATGGAATTGTCACCACATCTGCCCTAACATCCGCTGATAGCCTGCCAACCATAACACCTGTTGAGCGACAGCCGGGTTGATGAAGAGACGCTACGGCTTGGAACATCTCCAGATCAACCAAGGCGTAGTTGGCAATGGTAATGCCCTTAAAAAAAGTTTGTATATGATACATATTGAAATTATGCTTCATCGTAAATGAGTATTTGTGCATACATGTGGCTACTAATCCCTACAGGGATGTGTACATCACCGTTCACTGTTACAAGGAACACTACAATGAGCCCCGTTCAATTTACAGGACCTCCGGTATCAAATGGATAAAAAAAAACAATGCTTAAGGTGGGCACTAGTGTGTCAAAAGGAGCCAAAACAACCAGTAGTAACCACAAGCTTCGTTTAAATCTAAGCCACTGTGGTTGTGCAAGAGAGTGCAATACAAATGTGCTGCATACGCAAGTGTTCCCTTTAACAAAGCACCTGACTGTACATTCCCATGTATGATACTATTGTTTTTATATGAAAGAACAGCCATATTTGGCATTGTGGCACATACAAGAAGTGAAAATCTGCCAGATATGACACAGCAACATCATATATATTGACCCTTATATAGAGAGGGCCGCCCAGCATGGGATGAACAACAGATAGAAGCCGTAACTTACTATATTGTCACGGGGTCGTGACGCGGCCGAAGACAGGAAACTTCGTGTTGAGATTTAACTGTTTATTTGGGTGAACCTGTGCCCGGTAAAGGGAAAGTCTAATTACAGCAGCAGTCTTGCGCAGATAGCAGTCTCGGACTGATAGCGGCGAGCACAGCGTCGGCCTTCGATCAACAACTGACAAGCGGCGAAGCGCGTCGGAATTTATACTCTTGCCGTCGAATGTTCTAGCGTTATCGCTGGTGGTAGCGTAGCTTCCAGAACATTCTGTACCGTTCGCACAGTGGGCGTGATCTTATTGAAATGATCTACTACAGTCCGGAACCTTCTAGAAAACTGCAGGCGCGGTTTGCGCTGAGAATCGTGTGGTGTTTTGGGACGATAACAAAAACTTGGGAAATGAAACGTGGCATCGCCCCCCTCTGAAAAAAGGCATCGTCCCGATGCTTTAACTAGAGCATCGGGACGATGCCGCTGACAAGCGGCGAAGCGCGTCGGAATTTATACTCTTGCCGTCGAATGTTCTAGCGTTATCGCTGGCGGTGGCGTAGCTTCCAGAACAATCTGTACCGTTCGCACAGTGAGCGTGATCTTATCGAAATGATCTACTACAGTCCGGAACCTTCTAGAAAACTGCAGGCGCGGTTTGCGCTGAGAATCGTGTGGTGTTTTGGGACGATAACAAAAAGTTGGGAAATGGAACGTGGCAATATACATATTGTCATATATCGTAAGCTGTAGAGAAAGAAATCTTATTTTATTCTGTACCAACAAGTGTGTCAAACCTATGTAATGTTTGTTGCAATGAAGCCATAAGGTATGAAATATTAAGGTTTATGGGCATGAAAGCACATGCACTTGTGTAAAACTTTGTGTGCGAAAATTTGTATAAGTTTGAAACTCGTCATATTCCTAATTTATACACCCATTCTAGTACATAGAATACACGGACTCATGTACTGCATGTTTCCAACAATAAGTTCTAATCATTACGTAGTGGTTAGTGCTATTACGAGAGCAGACATGTTTGATAGGGCGTAATCTTGCGGAAAAGCTTAACGCATTCAAGCTCCGAAACCTTGCTACAATATTAGGCTCCATCAGGTTACGAAAAAGAATGTTTATGTGCTACCTCGTATAGACTATTCACTCGATTGACTACACCATGCAAGTCATTTCTCGTCAGAGGATTTAAGGAGCAGTATTGGCAAGTAGAAGTCGACGGAAGAGATCGAGAAAAAACAACATTCGTGATATTGGATGGTCAATAGCTGTTTGAAGTTCTCCTTTAAGCTTGCGCTCACCCCCACAATGTTTTCACAGCTCATGTACACAGCTCTATAACGCCCTAAGTGGCAAACGTGCCTGGTTTATTTGAACGATGTCTTTGTATTTTCATCTACATTTCACGAGCACTTAACACGACTACACATGATATTTCAAGCAATACGGTCAGCTGGACTAACCCTTAAGCCAAAAAATGGTTATTTTGGCTTCGAAGTGCTTCTTTTCTTTGGACACATTGCCAGCGCGTATTTATGACCTGACCCAGGCAAAATAACCGCTGTTTCAAGCCTTCTCAAGCCACCAGACAAAGCGGCAGGGAGACAATTTTAGGTCCCTGCGCCTATTACCGACGCTTGATTGAGAAATTTTCACGTAGTGCGTCACCATCAACACGTCTCACCCGGGAGGACTTCAAAATCATGTAGGGTAAAGAGCAGCACGCAGCGTTCAAAATTTCTGACAACGTCTTCACAGGTCACTAGTTCTCAGACACTTCGACGACAGTGCTCCGACAGCCATTCACACCAACGCCAGCAATGTCGGCGTAGGAGTTGTATTCGTGCGCTAGCAAGATGACGCTGATCAAGCAATTGTTCATGAGAGTAGAACTGCCTTCCGCACAGAAGAGAATTATTAAATCACTTGAAAAGAGTTCCACGCGGGCGTGGGTGGTTATAAAGTGCCACGCATATTTGTACGGCCGCTCGTTAAAAGTTATCAGTGACAGTCGCTCTTTGTTAGTTGACGAGTTGAAGGACCCATCAGGACAATTGGCTACTGGAGCCTTAATCTTTAAGAATTTGATGTGGCTATAGCACGGCAGCTGGATAAAAAACAATCTTGTTTTTATTAGCAGCCGTGGATATAGCTTACAAATGTGGAATGCTGCATACGGATGCCGAATTCCTAGCTTGCTTCTCATGGAAGTGCGCAAGTGCCAAACGTGACGACGTGGGGCTTGTCGGTCTTGTCAACACGTCTACAACCACACAGCAGCGACTCAATGACAACGAGTTGCAGCCTAATATTGATGTCTTGGAGGGATGAACATCTTCTGTACCAAAGCTCTTCGCAAAAGAACTAGAATCGGTTTGCTTGTGCGATGAGGTCCTTCTTAAGGTGAACTTTTCTCCGCACGGAAACACCTACTTACTCGTCGTTCGAACATCACTACGAAGAGAAGTCCTACAAACGTACCATGATGACGCAACATGTGGTCATTTAGGTTCCATACGAACGCTATGCTGAGTAAAACAGAAATACTACCGGCCAAGACTGACGGCAACCGTTCAACACTACGTTCAGACTAGTCTTGGGTGCCACATAGGAAAGGGACAGCTCTCCAACCGGTAGAGCTCCCGCATCCCGTTGATGTACCAGAAATTCTACTAGCTCAAGTCTGAATGGATCTTCTAGGACTATTTACAGCTTAGGCTGCTGGTCGCAGATTAATAATTGTAGCCACAGACTACCCCTTTCGCAACGCTGAAACCACGGCTCTGGACCGGGGCACGGCGAGTGAAGTAGCCCGGTTTTTTTTTCATTCTGAATGTAGTTCTGAGGCATGGCGCTCTATTTGCAGTAATAACGGACAGGGGAACAGCATTAACAGCCGACCTGTTACACCCAATTCGAAGTCCTAGTTGAAGTTGCCGTCGACGTACAAACGCATATCATCCACAAATGTATGATCTGACGGAGCAGCTAAATGAACCACTTTCTAACATGTTTTTCATGTACGTCGATGTGTGGCCTAAAAACTAGGATGAGATACTTTCTTATGTCACTATCGTGTATAGTAAGGCACATCAAGAGACAACTCGCATGACACCATTCTATATTGTTTATAGCCTTGATCTCACATGTTTAACGCTATGTTACCACTTGAAAACGCTGGCGTTGAAGCAAGTGCCGACTACATAACACAGCTTGCAGGAGAAGCCCGACAACTTGCCCGTTTACCAGCAAGACTACGACACAAAGCGCTATACTCCAGATCACCGACCAGTACTCTATGAGCGGGCAAAAGAGTTTGGGTCTGGACCCCAGTTCTCCATCGTGGGCTTTCAGAGAAGTTCTTAAGGCGATACTAGGGTCCCTACAAAGTCATTAGACTTCGCGGTGGCGTTAACTATGATGTTCTTTCCGACGGTCCTTATTGTTCAAGGCGGGAAAAACATGCACGATACGTTGTGTACATAGTACGGATGAAGCCCTATTTGTCCGAATGAACTCATGGCCGCTCAGTGACTGCAATATTTGCCGCTATGACGAATGCTCTATCGGGGCGATTGTTTCTTATAAAAGAAGCTCATATGACGATTAATAGTCGGCAGCACAACAGAACAAAAAAACGAAGCGAGCAGCATGAGTAGCAGTTGCTGGCTTTCTGAGGGAGACGACGTTGGGGCATCTGCTTGCGAGTTCTTTTGTTTGAATACAGCCTTGCCTATTCTCGTCGCAAGAAAAAGTCTTGTGTAGTGTTGTTTCTACGTTGCAACAATATCTTGTTTTTCTGGGACATAACCCTGTCCCCCCATATAATAAATGTAGTACTAAATTTGTATGATCTCGCTGAACTGTCAGTAATTTTGTTGAAGTACCTATCTGGGGTTTAACGGTCTAAGGCACCACCTTGAAAATTACACTTGTATAGAAGCTTCGAACGTGTGTTCATTATGTTTTTCTTGGTAAATAAAATGCCAGTACTTCATTCAATAACACGATAGAGTAAGTGCATACATATTCAAAGGCTTCACACCCATATCGCGTGTGGTTAACGAGCCGAATTTCATTACGCGCAAATTTTCAGCTAGGTAACATCGCGTGCGGAGGGCATGGGAAGCAGAGCGGGATAGACGTACTCTCGGGACTGCTGCCACCGTTGTCATGTATGCAAACAGCCTACACGCAAGTGCGCGTGCTGAGAGCACCGCCATCACATGCGTTACTTAATTAGTGCATCCGCGGGCGTCGACGGGGTGCCCAGAAAGGCTCGCACTAATTTTCAGCGAGTCTCTGAAGAGAAGAGCACAGACAATAAAACGGCTATGAGACTGCATGCCTGCCCAGCTCCGTATGCAGGCGCATGAGTGGTTGTCTGTATTTTGAGCACATTAGAAAAGCCCACGCAACCGGTGAATGTTTGCTTGAATTTTTTCAAACCGTAAATAACGCCCGCCTGCTTGAAGCCTGAAGCAAAACTGGAGCAACCGAGTTCAGTTAAGCGCTGATTAAACAGAACACTTCACCATTACTGAAAAAGGCAAGCTTCACACGAGGTTATTATCGAAAAAGTTATTGACACCCCCCCCCCGGTTATAATAAAGTGCATGCAACTATCAGAAATTGGTGTAATTGTTGATGCGTCGGGATGAGAACAGCAGATGTGTCGCAGCGTGGTGGAGCTATTGCGTCTCTGTTGCGTAATTGGGCATGGCTCTGGAATGATTATTTGTTAGTTTGTCTTCATTACCTCTATCTGTTGTTTTTATTGAATGAAGCAGAAGCGTTGCCTTCACGGATTGGTTAAACAATGATGTGCTATCTAGTGCCTCATTTAGACAGTGGTGAAGCTGACGCGTATACTTAACGTTTTTCTGAAACAAAATAAATTTGTAACTGGTATTAGTAAAATGTCTCACGACGGAAATATTTTTGTTTCTTCCGACGTCATTGCTAACATTTTCACCGGTATTTTTCTGTAACAGCCCTAAATCCAGGCCATGATGTCTTAACGACAAGTGGCGTCCCTTGCATTCCTTTTATCTTTTTCTGACCTACCCAGCTGAAGTTTGGAACACAATCATAAGCTTGAAAACAACTAGCGCTGGATTTGACGATATTTTCGCCGGGAACATAAAGGGCATTATTGGTGTCATTATCTCTATTTTCGCCTTTATAGTTATACTGATCATTATACACTCTATTTTTTCTTCCGAAATAAAAAAAACTAATCCAGTGCCTGTTAATAAAGATAATGAGTAAGCCATAACCGAATATAGGCCCATTGTTATTATTCGTTTTTTAGTGAGGTTGCTGAAAAATTACTTTCCAGGTGCCTTACGAAACACCTCGAAAATTCTCAGCCTCATCAATTTGGGTTTTGTCAAGGGCGTTCCACAAACGTAGCGTTGGTTTCTTTTACTTAAAATATCAGCAACACAATTATTGACAAAAATTTTCTTTCATCACTCCTCATTGACTGCAGTCAAGCCTCTGTTTCTATCCATCACGTAATTATTTTGGAAAAATTCTCTCTTTATGTTTTAACTGGCCCGTAACGAGAATTCGTATCTAGTTATTTACTGAACTATGCTCAAGTTGTATATATTTCATACATGCTGTCGGGCTTGAAAACTATGATTGTAGGGGTCTCACAAGAATCTTTATTAGGTATTCTGTTGTTCCTGATATACATAAATGACCTGACAGACTGTTTATCAGCTGACACAGAATCTTTGCTTCACGCAGATGACACCACCATACTCACTGCGCATGACTACATTCTTGCCCAAACCTCCCAGCTAAACAGTGACTGCCAGAGGTTCATCAGTTGGTTTCATAACAGCAAGCTTGTTAATAAGCCATCTAAGACAAAGTTTGCAATTTTCAGTTCTTGGTCGAAAAACTTGGATAACAATTTTCTGGTGATGCTCAAAACTATGAAATATTTTCATGTGACAAATTCACATTTTTTGTTGATGTACTTGACTGCATTTGGAGCTTTACTCAACATATTGATCTAATAAAATGAAAGACCGCCAAAGGTATTCGTGTTCTGCTGAAAGCCCGCTATTTATTTACGCTTCCTACACTATCTAGTCTCTATTTTACCTTCCTTCATAGTTATTTCTAATACAGTAATATATCTTGGGAACTCGCATATCAAAAACTTTCATAATCCCATTAACACATATACAAAAACACGCTCGAAGCATAATGCCCCGTCGCGGTTGTCTAGTGGCTAAGGTACTCGGCTGCTGACCCACAGATTGCGAGATAAAACCCCGGCTGCGGCGGCTGCATTTTCGATTGAGGTGAAAATTCTGTAGGCCCGTGTGCTAAGATTTGGGTGCACGTTAAAGAAACCTAGGTGGTCTAAATTTCTGGAGTACTTTACTACGGCGTCTCTTATAATCATATATTGGTATTGGCACGTTAAACCCCACAAATCATTATCGCTGCATAAGAACGCACAGTAATTATTATGCTCATTCAGCTCCACTATTTTCTTCATTCAAGCGTATTCCTATTCAAATTATGATGCTAACCATTATTGCCTACCACCGGGTACATTATCCAGATATTTTGTTAATCGCAGCTAATAATTTTGGAACTTCCTCTAGTAACACAGCTTTCTCTCTTCAAAACAATATATTACCGCCCAAGGCGCACACAAATTACGGACTGAAAACAGTGAGCTTCTCCGCAATCAGTAAAAGTTGCGTTAAGTCTAGTGGGTACATAGCACAATAAGAAGCAAAATCTTTTTTACGCAAACAATACGAAAAAACAAAAAACAAATAAGGGGGTGAGGAAACAAACAGATTGACGATAAATTAACAACTGCTTTAGTTTTTTCACAGCAACGCATATATATGCCAAATCTCCATACATTTCATGCGCACGCATAGCTTTGTATTGTATTCGTACTAACAGAAAAATTCCATAATACATCGCACCACAGCACCCGAATGTACACGCGTGGTGTCATATTCCACACGTATAACTTACAATATCTTAACCAAGATGTGCACGCGAGAATTCATATTCCACGACAAGCAAGGAAACGAAGGTATCACTGATACAATCAGCTCCGCTTTTCTTAATGTGATATACTTCCAAAGCAAGCCTTGCATCTTCATTTCGGCTTCTAGAATGAGCCTATCAAGAAACTGCGGTGAACAGCCAATGCAGGAGTTCAAGCGAGCAATAAGATGTGCCCCTTTGTCTACCTTGTTTGCTATTTTTGTGCATGTTCCCTAAGACGCTCGTTTATGCATCGTCCCATTTGCCCGATGTAGAACATGCTACATACCAGAGGTATGACATATAACATACAGGTGACGCAAGAAATAAGCAGACACCGTGTTTTAATTGGCACCCAGTTTTGCTACTACCGCAAGTGCGGGAGCACAACTTCAAGAGCTGGTTGGGCGCGGAAAACACCAAGAGGACTTCATGCCTGTTAGCAGCTTTCTTTAGTTGATGTGTGACCTTATGTAAATAAGGCATCACAACAGGTCTGAACGGTTCACGTTCACAAGACGCCTTCTTACTGGTCTTTCTTTTCTGAAGCAGGGCTTTGGCTACGGTCTTGAGGAGCGTCATAGGATAACCTGCAGCCAATTTCGAGGTGCCTGATTAAAAAAAAATGTCCTGCATTTTATGTGTGCACGACTTTTTGCGAGCCGAATCTATACAGGTTGAAACTATTCCTCTTTTAACCACTTTCGAGTGGGCTGACTAAAGATTTACAGCACTTTTCTTAAGCGGGGACTGAAGCCCGACACACATGCCGTTCACATACTTTAGACTCTGGTCAACAGCTTGTAGAGAATATTTCGGGGTAGCTCATGCGTGAAAGTGAGTCTTTGTCCGTGTTGCCTAGAAACTTTAAAATATAAATCACCGTCTCTCACGGTATAGAACTGTCCGCCTCTGGAGAATAAAACTTCACCCTCATTAAATGCCTTAAAACAGTCAGTCCACCTTTACCTAAATCAGTGTCTGAAATCCTGGATTATGTGTAGTTACTGTGATTGCTTTTTTTGTCGTGCATATTATGTTTTTTGATCCGTTTTCGTTGCTTTCTTTTACTTGTGAAAAATTTATTAGTGTACAATACTAACAATTCCATCATCGCACTTCAAAGAAACCAGACAAAGAAGAAGACATAAAGAGCTCTGACGTACAGCTTAAATGTTATACTTCAAACGAGGAAAAAAGAATGAACGACAGTTATAGTTAAGGATAAATGAAAAATGAACATGATAAAAAAATTCTCATAGCGAGTGCAATCAAGCAGACAAAAAGACTACTTCGTTTACTGATTACGTTGGTTTCTTTATCTTTAGTTGCGTGTGCTTGATTTATGACATTAGGCCAGAGTTCGTTTCAAGAAGCGACTTCCATCTGACGTATTCTGCAAAGATTCATACTTTCACGTTATAGACGGCGTATTAAACGCATGCCCGCCTCACTAAATCGGCGGCTATGGTTTTCGGCTTCTGGCCCTAAAGACACTGATTCCATCCCGGCCAGGGTAGTTGCATTTTGATTGATCAAAAAGTGCAGAAGCATGTGCACTGTTCGATACCGGAGCACGGTAAAGAACACTAGATGTTCACAATTTATGCAGAATTTCACTACAGCGTCTCACATAGTCATATCGTGGTCTAGGGGCGTAATGTCCCACAAGTTATTATTGTAATTAAACTGCATAAAAAAAGGCGAAAAAGAAAACACGAGACACGTGTGGCAAAAGTGCGAAACAGCAAAAAGCTGTGATTCCTTTCCTGCGGCTCACGTGGCTTATCAATGCACGCGATGAGCGTAACTTCCTGGAATTCGTCGACGAAAGAGCGAAGGAAACAAGAAGCTCGGAGGGGGCCGTAGATTTTCCAGGCGGCAAAACAAAACAAAAAAATCTCTCGTAGCTATTTTGCGTATAGAGTACACGACACACTGTGCATTGTAACCTCTAATTTTACGTGAGGATTCTCGATCTTATTAACGGGTACTAAAGGTTACTTCCGTAACGTCTACATTCAAAGTGAACTCGTGCAACTTTAGTATAAGTTTGTTTTGCAAAGGTTACTAGATAATGTTTACTTTACAGGTACACACGTTTGGGAAATTATGCACCCTGTTATTGCGCGACAACTTTCCATGGCAGCACAGCCAATGCTACGAAGCCCAAGCGTGCCCTCTTTTACTACGCTTCAGCATGTAGTCCACGAACGCTAACTTTTGTATATTGCGTATCATATTGTTAAATATAAAAAAGATGTGCATGGTATGTTCATAATTGTTCGCACTTATATTAGGAAGATTGACCCTTGCAGGTATTTCGTTTTTTGCTTTTTCTAGTGTTTGCTTTTCTTGTGTCATTTCCCGTTCTCACTGCTCCGGTAACAACGATGGCGTCGCTCAGCTGCAGCAAGATTGCATCGAAGCTTGTGAGCTAGCATTAGTTGGTGTTCATCAGGTCAACTGTATTCATCGAGCAGAGAGAAACGAAGAGAGCGGTGCGTCGTTACTTATTTTTTTCCTCCCAAGTAATCCCCGAGCCGTTAAGCACGAGCGATAGCATCTACCTTGAACGTGGAGTAGTTGAAAGCAGATTGAAACTGAAAAATAGAGCACATTTCGGCCCGCTGATCCGAAAACAGAACCAAAAGCAAAGTTATTGTGCTGACTTCGGAAGTCATGTATCCTTAGCCTTGACGGCGCTTAAAGACACTGTGCTTCCTGTTTCATTTAATGGCACCCAATTACTTACCTTTATTTTTTGCACTTTGACGATTCATACTATCTCCGTAACTTACCTTCTTGCTTCTTTAAGGAATCTCTGGCAGGCGTAGTTCGATGAAGTATTATTAGCAGATGAAACTAAAACCGTGAGCACAAATATATAAGCAGCTACCAAAAGGTTGATGCGTATGTTTGTTTTCCCAGGATGTGCGACAAGAAACAGGCGGTCTTGGCCAAAGTAAGAGGTACGATTTATTAGGTAAGGTGAGAAAGCAATCAGCACTGGGACCATTTCTCTACTCGAACAAACTGCCCAATCGATCGCAGGAGGAACAGAGAAGTCAACGAGAAACTCAAAAAGTCAATCAAGTAGATAAATACTACTGTTCCAACGTGCCGGCGAAGCGGGAAAGTTAAAATAATGTATACTCTTACTTTTTTTTCACTCTTTCAAACGCTCACCTTCCAAATCCCCAGAACTGTTTTCGCCAGTTGTATAAAATGTACTCTGAAAATTTTCGCTGCAAAACACTTTTATGCTCTTGCTACAGCTTTCACCTAGGTGTTAAAATGGCTACTGATAGGACCATTGTTACAACATTGCTAATAATCATGTAGTAAATAATGCATAAAACTGGCGACGCGAACTGCTGCCACTGAAGGACGTTGCCGTCGCACGCAGAAGAAGCAGAGGTGTTTATGTGTAAATGCAAGCTTAAAAGGTACGTTTGCTGGCTGTTCCTGAGAGATCTGGCGAACGTTTTCACTATACTTTGAATGTTTAAATTAAGAAACACGTTTCCAGGATACACTATTTCTCCAGCAGAGGTTTTTGCAGTCCTGCTAACCACTTGTACTGAAATATCGCGCACGGCGTTTTAATATGTCCAATAGAATTCTTGCAATAGGTAAAAAAATATGTGAAAATAGTATGGATTGCATGAACAAACATACAAAAAAATTTATATAATATACGAGGCATCTCAATGAAGCAACATCTGCCCCAGTCTTCCTGGAACGCAGATTTATCCTCTTGCCTTTGTTATTGCACTTCCTCTTTTGGTGCGAGGGGTGCATGCTTGCTCAGTTACATTTTTAATTCGCAGTTTAGAGGTGGTCACTTGAAGTTAATGCCCCATGCAGCAACAAATACTTAGATTACGAGCGTCTTTTGTGTTCTGCATAACGCAGAGTTTCTTCCAATGACCGGTAACTTGAAACATAGAAATAAAAGAGTGGGTATGGTTGTGTGTTGAATGCATAAAGGTAGCTTGCAAGTATGAAGACCTTAAAAAATCTGAGGTCTCAACTCTTAAAAAAACCATCTCAATCGATCTCTCAGCGTTTAACGAAGTGATCATTTGGTAAAAATTCCAATCCATGTGTGGTGCTCAAGTGGAAGTTTAGAAGTTGGTAAGTAATCATATTTTTTTTCTCTAGGTAGATGAGCTTGCCCCGTATAGTGCTCCCGTCTAAATATACCTTGCCCTTACAACGAGAAATAAAATATAGCATTTAAAGCAACTGCTTGAAGTACATTAACAGTATAGGACTACTTTGGACCAAGACAGTTTAACTGTAAGCCATTATTGAACAACCTACGAACGTGTCCTGTACGCCTGAAATTGAGGTACTTTTTGTATAAGCCTGCATGTGTTTACTATGAATAGCGTATGGCTTATCAAAATATTGTCTGAACAAACAAAAAAATCAATTAAAGTGGTACATTGAAGATTAAGTTGGGGAAACTAACGCTAGAAGCGGCTATACTGCATTGACCAGACCTGACCGAAAAAAAAAGTGACTTGGATTGTGCCTCGAACCCACAGCACACCAATTATGGGTGCCTACTTAGGAGTGAGGCATTTTTACTGCTTTACGTTTCTTGCTTACGAAGCCCATATTTCCTTCTATGAGTCAGTAACACTGCTGTTTTCCTTGCAGTTTTTTTTTGCAGCTCCTAGCGTCCATTTTTCTCACTGTTATCTTCGTGACCAGAATACGTCCCTAAGGTCTTCTATCTGTGGACTCTGGCATAAAACACTTCCATTATAAAACAGAATGCGCAAGACATGGTCATACACCCGTAGAGAATGCTGACGACAGGTACTTAGCATGTGTCTATCAGCGTGCCGTGGAGCGTGCTCTCGATGAAAACAAACTGACAATTGGTGCAATTGTGCTTTAGTAGAAACTTCTGGTACACTAAACCGAAAGCAGTGGCACTGCGGTGACTCAACTATCATCAAAATGATTAGTATGGCGTGAATCTGCCCAGTAATTTGTGTTGAGACTTCGAACGTGTCTGTGGGTTTTCTTTGCGAGGTTTCGTCTTTTGTTATGATGAAAAAATCTCGTGGTGGTACTCCAAAGCCAAGTTGAATGATTGATTCTGAAACATAATAAAATAAGGCGCCCCTGCGAGAGATTAGTGGCACTTCATCTTCTGCCAAAGCAGCTGCATGTGCCACGATTCCTAAAGAAGGAAGCTAATTTATATCTATCCTTCGTATGAATGGTGGCTGGAATGTCATTTGTAGCCATGCCCATAGACGATAGCGACAGATTTCCTTTTAGTGTATAAGTAGAAAGCTCCATAATAACTTAACTTTACAAACTATGAGTCTTTGAAAACGCAGTGCAGTCAAGCACGTTATTTGCGCCCATCTAGATTGTTTCCACGAGCACATATTGATTCAACTTGTAACGCATGGGTCAAAAGCAACAAATAAAGCATAGGCTTGGACTCGCCATGGGTTCAGATGAAACTATTTTTCTTAGTGCGTAGGACTTTATAGCAATTAACGCTTAATGTCTTCAATTCACATACTTTGACTCAAGCCCAAATGCATTATCACCACGTCTCATTGTTGCTGTGCACCTGACAACACTTTCATTCTTGTTTCGGCTACTCCTTTTAGAGTAATTGCTGCACCAACATTACGCATTGTTTTGCTTCATACAGTATTCACAGTAGATATCCTCCCGTCATCGCACTTATCATTGGGAAATTGTATTTTTGCTGTGCATTTCAATCTCACAAAGCACCGTCATCATTCTTCACACTCACAAAGTGCTTGCATGAAAATAAAATAATTCGGAGTTTGCACTGCCACACCCGCAAAGGAAAAGCGTTCATGCAGAATGTAGTGATATCCCGGCCACCCGTGGAACGACTTCCGAGAAGCTGCTTTTATCCCCGCCCGCTTGCACGCTAGGTGGTCGGGCCTCATATACGTACGGCCTCTCGCTACGTACACACATATCCGCCCGAGGCGGCCGTTCCTCCTTTTTACAACCACGCATAAGATGGCAAAGAAGAAACGTAGCGAATACGTTTCCTTGGTCAAATACCTACCAGATGACCCTCCGTTTCCTGAGGCCGGGTACGTATATCACAAAGTGTGTCCTTGCGTGTGAGAGGCGGTGCTCCAGCCGGCGTAAGCCTACCGCACATAACGGACACTAGCGGTGGATGTTTGCCGAAGGATTGACTTTTGGGATGCTGGCTCGTGTTCACCCACAAGTTGATGTAGCCAACAGGGTTTGAACTGCCCTGTGTAGAGGCTTCAGCAATACTGTATGCGCATGTATAGCCTAAAGTATCATATAGCAAGGATAGCGCTCGTCGTGTCTACCCTTCCCCTCAGTCGTTGTGTTTTGCTCTAAAGTATCAACAAAATAAACGCCTGTTCAATGAACCAGTCAGTTTTACGACTTTTTGTGGAATCCTGCTCTGAAGTGTCATCGCACCAAACAGTAACGTGTTTCAACTGAAAAAAGAATAAAAAACTAGTGGAGAACGCATTTGTTAAGTGCATTTGATAGTTACGCGAACACATTTTTCCACACAATCCGACACCAAGATGTTCAATTTCTGATATAGGTAAATGGCTTTGCATCGCTAGAATAAATTGACAACTGAAATAGCATCGATGACTCTTGATTAACTTGTTATTTGACTATGAATAGAAAAATCTCGAAGTGCAATGCTCCAGCCGAAGCACTGATGCGTCATTGTGTCACTGAAATTGTGCAGTCGATTGAGCTCACATGAATTTCATTGAACGAAGTTCATAGTTCACTGAAGTAAGTGTTCGCAGGTCTGAAGTAGCAATAGTGCAACTTATTCATTACTCAATGAAATCAAGTTTGAACTCGTTTTGTAGCATTTTTGGCAAGTTGAATGTGAACTTCTGCTTTGTAGCCTTCTTTGCCAATGGGATATTTTGCTGCATCCCGCACTTAGGATTGCTCTGAATATGTCCGCACTCTCAAAGTTTCACCAAGTGAAACACTCTGCTAAGCAGCGGAGGGCTTTTCTGTTTTCATGTACATCGATGCTTTTTTTTGCCAAAACGTGGGCTGTTTTCTTAACAAGGTTTACGTCTTTTTCTTTGCTCGTGCTCCTCATTCAGAGGGGGGGGGGGGCACTCGCTGCACTCTTTTTCAAAGTATAGAAACTATGGCTTATCTTTAAATGTAGAATTCACACGTGCCATACTTCTCAAAACGCGAAGCTCCGTCTTTGTCCAGTGTTTCAAAAACTTTTATTCAATACTACGAAAAGGAGCAATTGGATGGGGCTAGAAAATATGCTCGTAGAACTGTTCTGCATAGCAGTCAGGTATCCTGCCACATAGCCACGTCAGGTCTTCACATTGCTTAAAAAATAGGGGGTTTCAAAGCTTTCTCTTCCGAAGTTGAATACCATAAAAATATCCTTCCTGTAGAACGTACTTTAACCACTTAGTTCAATATTTGTGTAGTATAAGAAGCCAAATAATCAGCTAGTAGTAAAAGTGAAACTACAGGAATTCAGAGTTTTTTTTTCAGAATATATTCGAGGCTCTGAACGACGGAAGCGACGTTAGCGTTGGCAAACAACAAACCATAATCTGACTAGTATTATCAAAGAGTGTGCAGTACAAGTCAGGGTTCAGTCACAAGAGAGAAACTTGGCAAACTATCCCAGGAGACGAAAAATTTCACTAAGAGATGACAAGGCATAAACATCTTGAATGCAAGAGACAAAATAGAGCCAGTGGAGCTTTCCAAGTTAGTCAATAGGAGTAAGGTAGCCAACATCAGAACGTGTAGCAAGAGCATACTCCAAAAAGCGGAAGAATCCTAAAAACTGTGAGGTCAAACTTGTGCATAGGCAAAAATCGGATCTATGCATTCACGGAGAACGCAGGCAATGTCACAACCAATGTGGTTAGGATAAATGAAATGGCAAAAGAGTTCTACAGAGAGCTGTCCAAAAACTAAAACAACCAGGATGATATCGTAAGAAGCAAGAGCCCAAAGGAATTCGACATCTTAGCAGTAACAATAGGGGAAGTAATAAAAACTCTAGAAGGCATGCAAAGGGGCAAAGCCGCTGCGGAGAATGGGGTAACAACAAACCTGCTGAAACATGACCGAGAGAATGTGTTCGAAAAATGGACCACCTTTTAATCAAAGTGCCTCTTGACGGGTATAGTACTAAAAATTTTAAAGAACACCAACATCGATTTATTCTACAAGGAGGAGAAATCATGGACTAGAAAAACTAAAGGCCTATCACATTACTGTCATTTTTCTACAAGCTATTAACAAAAATAATGGCTAATAAAATTACAGAGAAGTTAAAGTTTGATCAAGCGAAAGACGAATCATGATGTCATACAGGCCACTTCACAATAGACCATTTTCATGCAATCAATCCGGTTATAGAGAAATGCGCTGAATACAACCAGTCCTATTAGTAGCATTCAAAATTACGAGAAGGTGTAGGACTCAGTCGAGACATCACCAGTGATGCAGACACTATGGAATCAGCACATCGACAAATCCTACATAAACATTTTGGAAGAAATCTAAACTGGATGTACAGCCACCATAGTCCTCCATAAAAAAGTGACACAATTTTAATAAAGAAGAGTGTAAGGCTGAGACACGAGATCTCTCCAATGCTGCTCACCATGTGTACAGGGAGTTTTCAGAGCCTCAGATTGGGAACAGTTAGGGATAAGAGTTATTGAAGAGTATATCGGTAATCTGTGATATGCTGATGACTTTGTTTTGACGAGTAGGTTGGGAACGAATTAGAGTTTATTATTACTGAACTGAACTTCAACATAAAGCAAAAGTATTGTGCAAATGTTGAGAGTTGCTGGAGTGGTAAAAGAAGTTGTAAAGGCATATTTATGCTTAGGACCACTAGTAACCACGTAGCCGAACCATGAGAGGTAATTAACTAGAAAAAATGATGGGCTGGATGATATTCGGCAAGCATTCTCAAATAATCAATGATAGTCTACAAATAACCCACAGGAGAGAGGTATAGAACAGCTGTATCTTGCCGGTACTTACCTATAAAGCAGAAACCTGGAGACTTACGAAGAAGTTTCAGCCTATAGTGAAGACGAATAGCGAGTGATGATAAGCAAAATCTTAGGTGTAACCTTAAGAGACAAGAAGAAATTTGCTCAGGGAGCAAAGTGGAGTAAAGGATATTATAATCGAAATCAAAGAGATCAAACGTACATGGGCCGGCCGCGTAGCGCGTACGCCGGATAACCACTCGCCATTAAAGGTAACTGAACTGATTCCCAGAGAACGCTAATGCACAAGGGGGAGACAGGAAGTTAGGTGGGCTGATGAGATTGAAATGTTTGCAGTTATCACGTGGCCGCAGAAAGTACAAAACCGGGTCGATAGCTGGAGCTTGGGAGAGGCATTTGCCCTGCAGTGGTTGTAGTCAGCTTGATGGTGATGATGATAATAATGATGTGGATGATGATGATGATGGTCATGATGGTGGTGGTGGTTATGATGGTGGTCTTGAGGTGCAATTGACGCAAATAGTGTCTGTTAGTGGACCTACAAATGGCATTGTTCTAAGATACAGGACGCTTGCGTCTTCCGGTAGAATGCACCGCTTTTTATGCAATGGAAAAGGCACTCCATGGAATAGATTTAACAATGAAGCTACTACGGATCTTCCAGTGGAACATTCAGTCTGCGCTCTCACTCTCTGGGTTGCCACTGGTGGCTACTTTCCGCCTAGTGGGTGAACTTGAGAGAACCTTGGCGACTTAAAATTATGGATGGCGACATGGCGAATTTTAGGCAATTTTCTGTGGGGTCTCGACAAAGTTATCAGTTCTATACTCAGTGTCTTTGAAATTAATAGACGACAATATTTTCTATTAGTTTTATAGCCATCAATAGAAGTCGCACTTATGCGCGATTTGATGAGTCTGCCCTATTTCTCGCGCGTACTTTCTAGTTCACCAAGATGCTGGTGCGCTAGTGCGTCCACCAGCAACCTCCCAGAACTTTAGGACAGTGGACTACTTCACGTGCAGCAAGGCAGTGGTGCATGTTTTTAGGTGCTTTAGGAGCTTTAAGCATCTTTATTGTTTATCGTCTGAAGTGGCTGAATGGCGGTTAGTTCACGTGTTCCGACCACAGCTCTAATTGTCGGGAATAGTTTACTGACTTTCTCAGTGCTGTAGCATCTTCTAAATTGGTATGGTGAGTATAATTTTGTTACTAACATACTTTTCAGGTTGGCCAACAATTCCGGCTTCATTGGGCAACCTTCTTAAACTTTTGAGGCAACGTTCACAAACCACAGATGCTGAGGGACCAGGAGACTTCCCACTTCCAAATAGCGTCTCCCTCCAATAAACAAATTGCTGAAAATAGGTTCTTACTATAATAGTTAATGCCTTCAGCTCACGTCCTCCCATCACCCCAACGCCCCGAAAATAATGCTTCGCTTGGTTTTACCAACGATATACCCAAAACCACTTGATGTGCACCAAATGTCGGGCTATCTCACGACGCTTGAATCCAAGCAATGAAGTGTACGACATAGGTGCCTATTCAGCTACTCCTTCACATAACATGAAATTCCAGAAGGAGTCAAATATGCAGATTTTTCTCATATTTAGATAACATTTAATATAACACTTTTGTCAAATGAGTGCTTTTTCAGTTATTTATCTTGAACACTTGTAAGGAAGATAAACTTTCCGGTGTTGGGATATGCTACATCCAGAACCTGTAGACATGTACACAATATTTCTGCTAGCAACAGAAGTTCGTCAAAATTATTGGATCTGCAATCTTAGCGAGTACGACAGCACCATAAAAAAAGAAAAAAAGTTGCGATTTAAGTAGAACAGTGGCCTGTGCTTTGAAAATGTTCAACAATGGCATGAAAAGCAAGCCTACTGCTATTGTTCCGTTTTTTTTCATTGCTACTTATTTTTGCCCACTCTATGCATAACATATAGACCCTCAGCTACAAGACGTAGAACTAACACTGAGAAATTAAAAGCAGGCACTAAGGTAAAAATAATAAAGTTTAAAGATAAAATTAACACAGCCACAACGCCTAGGGGCGAAGCTCACAAATGTTCCTGATTTACCCTGACATTTACCAGTGGTTTCCTGTTTGATTCTTGTTAAACTCGCTTAGTAACTTTCGGCTAATGGAAAAGGGTGAGTTTGCATGCAAGCGCAATATGCTAGAGTACCAGAAATAACAAAATAAATACGAACGTCTTTTGTGCTCCATGTATATTGAAAGCTTTATATTCTGATTCGCTTCAGGCTTATTTTATTTTTATTGCATTTTAAAATAAAATGATATGAAAACATCAATTCAGCAGAGTGTATTTTTTACGCCTGGCTAAGTTTATGTTAGAAGAAAAAGAGGAATGAAGTGTTTGGCACACTTTTATTACTCCAGCAACCTCAACTAGCTCTAATCTGTCGTTCTTTCCTAAAGAACAAGACGCACCCCTGCTGAACATGCCATAAAAGACATGACACAAAGCGAATAAAGTAAGAGCATATTGGCTAGCTCCGTTTGTTTTTAAACGGCCAAAAAATTGTCGCTGATGTCAGATGAAACAACCAAGAATTATAAGTAGGATGCGTCAATAAAAAACCGAATGTAAAATGATTACGCTCTTTGATTTCCAGGCGCTGATTGTAAGTATGCCGAAAGTCTCACCTTCTTTACTTTTGCCAGCAAGACCACCTTTCCTTCGAATTTGAAAGACATTTCAGCATTTCAACTTTTTGTTTTACATAAAGACCACCACTCCTTTTTTCAGCCATTTTGTTCATCGCTATGTTTTGTTATTCTTCTATTCACTTACGAGGCCACCATGAACAACACGTGACACATCAAAAAACAACTTCGCTACCAACTTTGTTCTTCTGTTGGCGCTATTCCAGACAAACTGTGTGCCTGCTAAATTGGCTTCCAAGTTTTCAGTTGTTGAAATAAACTTGCTGAAATCACTGAATATCCTACGAGTGGAAAAGATAAAAAGTATTCTTAAGCCTTCACAACTAAACTTAAAAAAAATGATCGGTGTAAAATTGTTTAAGCGAATAACGTCGACATAACTATTTTACCTAATGTTCCTTCAGTGTTCATTTTCGTTTCAAGAACACCCATAATTTCTGAAGCTATCAGAATACTTTATAACTACCTTATTATAAACCCTTTGGCTTTTTTTATTTATCAAGAGTGTTAACGAATATCACTTTTTGTGTAGTCAAAGCATTTGCCCGAATAATTTAATTTACATTTCAAATTACCAAGGGTGAATGTACTACCATAGCCAAATGGGTACTTGGTTATTAGCCGAGAAACATTGAAATACAACGGTATGATGATTACGCTTAACATGAATTGTGAACACTCATTATGTCTCAAATGAACCTCATAAAATAATGAGAGAGCCTAGTTGCAGGAGCGCATCCATTTTGTGCATCGCACTTTGGTAGTTCAACGTAGGCTACGCAACCGAATAAACTCAATGATCTTACTTGCTGGGCCAAGTTGTTTTAACAAATATACTCCCCAGCCAAGTTTGGTTTTCACTTATTAATTTTAAAAATGAGCTTAGCCTTTTGAAACCCATTTGTGCTCATCTTCTGGTGTGACTGAATGACCACCTCCAAAGGTAGCGCTTTTCACTTATTTTTTCTCTCTTCAACATCGTCTTCGTAACACTCTTGTCCAGGCGTTGTCTTCTCAATTTGTTTGAGAGTCCACTTAAATGCCCACTTCGTATGGTTCCCAGCATGCGTTCTTTGCATGTGTTATTTGCATATGCGAATATTTTAAGTATGTTACCACTAGCTAGTGTATGCCAGCGCAATATGGCGGGTTATGTAATTGTAGTCAGATTACTGATAGTGTCTCTATGAACATTGTCATAACGAGAGCCCTGTCGAGTTGGCATACCTTTAAGGAGTATTGAGGGTGTGTTGTACAAGCTATTATAACGCTTTTGGATGTGTGCTTAGATAGTAAGGTAATAACAAAAAAAAACGTGACTGGTTACACTTTCTATGAATAGGTATAACACGAAAGTGAAACGTGTCTTCACAGAGGTTTTTGAGACGACTCATCAAGTCCGATGATGATCTGACGTTTATTGTGCATTCTTCAGAAGGAATCATTGCTGCAGCTACAAAATTGAGTCGAAAGTTGCAGCTCGAAATTCGCAACGCGCACTACAATCAGAAATCACACACGAAATGCTGTCACACCTTGTCACACCTTGTCCCCTAAAGCGCGCTGTTGAAATAGAAAGAAAGATACACGAAAGAAACACTCATGCATAGACAGGAAGAGCATGGGCGACAGTCACAATGCCAACTTCATGCCTGAGCAACGTGATCCTTTCGTAAACGTGGCCGCGGCAGCGAGAGGAGTGAATGAACTATAGCGTGGTTCTCGAAGAAGAGGGAAAGGAACCGAATTTATGTAAGCCGATAGACGGCCCGGTGAATTTCGTGCCTTCTTGCTCTCTTTAAAGAAAGGTGGTGTCGATCGCAATGTGTATAGTTAAAAAACTACTTCTTCAAGAGTGAGCGGGTTTGAACATGTTTTCAAGGTTCTAAAAGAATTTCTTTTATGGTATCATCAATTGACGACACCAGGGCCGAAAGGATGAAGTAGGGTGGGTCTAATACTCATGATTCGAGTCCACGTACGAGCCCGAGTTTGACATGACACCCTGAAACTCGTATAAACTTTTCCCGCAGCCCTTTAGGATGCCTCAAAAAGAAGTGCAATTTTTATTCTCCCTTATATTTAGACGAGTTGGAAGCGTTTACTTTCAAGGTGTTCTGATTGTGGGATACAGCGAACACCCGCAGTATAAATTATCTAGGTAAACGAAGAAAAAATACCTCTTACGCATGTATAGCTCTTTAGATAATATGTATTTCATATGAGACAGTGACTGTATGATTGTCATCGTTCAGTGTGTGTGATGCAGGAAACAAGAGCAAGTATATTAGAATAGTCAAATGAAGATGATGTTGTCATGAAGTGCAATTTTTTATTGGAGGACAGTCTAAAACAACTGCTGGTGCAACACCAAGAAGGCCTTAACTGATTTATATGTGGTGTTTAACGTCCCAAAACCACCATTTAATTATGAGAGATGCCGTAGTGGAGGACTCCGAAAATTGCGACCACCTGGGGGTCTTGAATGTGCACCCAAATCTGAGCACAAGGGCCTACAACATTTCCGCCTGCATCGGAAATGCAGCCGCCGCAGCCGGGATTCAATCCCGCAACCTACGGTTCAGCAGCCGAGTACCTTAGCCACTAGGCCACCGCGGCGGGGCAAGAGGGCCTTAACTACCCGTCATGAAAGTCTAATGGATGCATAGATTAAGCACGCGCATTGTTTTCAAGCGCTTTTATTGTTGTATTATGAATTCTGCGGCCTACCCACACACACATACACAAACACACACAGAGAGAGAAACGCACACACACAAACGAGAACCTCCAGCTTACACTCTATGTTGTTTACCTACGTAAGTAGCACTAAATTGTGTGCTTTGTACGTGCCACCCTTGGTGGTAAATATTGCGTAATATTTTTGCTCTCAAGCTTGTGCACAGCGTTATCAACTCGCAAACGTGCTAGATAAGCCTAATCATAAGCAGTGCTATTTATGATAAACAATAACTGGCCCCATATCACCTTTACACTGCAAATGTGCGTCTGGATCACAGTACCAAGTTTACCCTACGTCGATAGAATTGATTTAATCAAGCAAAAATAGGATAAAAGAATCTAGCATCTTTTTTTGTCAAAATTGTGTACAGGTAAAAAAGTGACAAGAACAAGTTTTTGTAGAAAGAAAGCAGGTGTGCGCTAACTGATAACGAGGTGGAAAACCGCTGTCTTGCTGCCGAGTCCGCATTGCCGGTAATGAACCTGTCACCACCATGTGCGAGCGAAACTCTGACAGGACAAACCCTAATTCTGTATGAGAAACGCCTGCCTAAGGAAAAACTCATAAAAACAATGCTGGCACAAGATTCACAAGTCCTTTCTTTCAAAGGAAAACCATAGATGATGTTCTACCCAGCCTGATTGAACAAACATATATGTGTGTTCCTTGAAGTGGCTTCTTCAATACTGCTCATGTAGAGTTTTTTTTTTCATGATAACAAAAAAAGCCTTGCGGTTTTTGTTAAACGATAAAATGCAACGGTTAGAATAACCTGTTTACCGAATTGTTATCACACATTCATGCGTGAGTGGTGCTTTGCGGATACGTTACAGAAGGGAATGCATATGTGTGCCCGTGTTTGTAAGTATACATACTTTCTGTACTACAAGAAATGTTTCCTTGTAATGAATGTGCACCATAGGCCGTAAGTAAGCAGTCATGCACTTTCAGTTGCGCAATAGATCTATAGATAGTAGTTTTTTAGAACGAAAAACATTTGCTCAAAATATATTGTTATATTAGGTAGTTGAGAAAGTTAATGGGGAATAAAAAACTTCATTCTCATATCATCCCTATTGTTTTTTAGAGAGGACGCCCATTCAAAAATTTTTTATCAGCACCTAGCTCTTTACAAACCAGAATCTGTAAACAAATATGTAGTGCTCGACAGACAACCCTTCAGTCTGTTTGGATATTTTTCATGCAAAGACGCTAAAACTTTTGAACTCTGGTGCCATTCATTTCAAGCAGTATAATATTTAAAGGCATTGTCTGACAATTTCCATTATGAAAACACATACGGTTATACTAGGGTGAAAAGGAATCACATCACATAATGGTTCGAATATGCGAAAAATTATAGAAATCAACGCACGAAGCATCTTTTTCATGGAAGCGCAGTACTCATTCATCGTCTTCCTGAATGATTTACTAACTCTATACTATTAGGAGAGAAAGCGACAGAGGGAAAAAGGTAGGCCGGGAGGTTAACCAGATATCGGCATCTGGTTTGCTACCCAGCAATGGGGGTGGGGAAATAGGGGCAAGAAAGAGGGGATAGATAGAGAGAGAAGAAAAAAACGCACGTGCTCTCGATAGAAAATGAAAACACGCTACGACCGTTCAGAAAGGCCGGTCGATCGCATATAGTGCAGTAGCGCTTTCAGGGCCTTCTTCTGTGAAGTTGCATTTTGTCGATATTCTGGGAATCTTTCCTCCAACAAAGGTTTATTATCTATTTTGCGGGGCTCCTTGCGAAAGCATAGTCGTTGTCTACTATACTCTAGGCAGTCACAAAGGATATGCTGGATGGTTTCCTCTTTGCCACAGCGGCCAAAGGCTGCAGAAAGCGTAGACGTTGGTAAACGCAACGCCCAACCACAGCCTACATAAAATGGTCTGATCTGCTCGGTAAAGCCTCGACGAGACTTTACGTAGGGTTAAGCCACTACAGTCGGGCATGCTTGAAGTGCGGTTTATTCCATTGTGATGTGGTTTGCTGGCGAGCAAGCCAGCGAAGCTTTGATGCAGCATCTGTCCTAGAAAGTGGCAGTAGCAGTCCATGATCTTCTGCGTGGGCCGAGCGAGCAGCTTGATCGGCCAGTTCATTGCCGATGATTTCGCAGTGACTGGGTAACCACTGAAATGTAATTTGGTGCTCTTTATCAGTGAGGTGGTGTATAACCTCTGCCATCTCTAGTACCAGCTGCTCGTGTGGTCCACGGCGTAAGGCTGATAGTAGAGACTGCAGTACCGTCTTCTAGTCGCAAAAAATAGCCCGCCTGCGTGCAGGTTGATCAATGACAAATTGGGACGTGGTACGAAGTGCTGCTAATTCTCCTGCCGTCGAGGTTGTTGCATGGGATGTCTTTAATTTATTCGTCATGACCAATGTTGGTATCACGACTGCTCCGGTTGAGCTGATCCACTGAACCGATCCGTCAGTGTATGTATGTATGAAGTCTTGGCATTTGTCTTAAATAGAAGTGCCATGCTGATCGGGACGTCCAGTTCTGCCTCTGACAAAGGAGCGTATTGCGTGACTCCTAACTATACTCCACCGAGCGTCTTCATCGTGTGCGTATATTTTGATAATTTAAATACATATGCACACAGGGCTGTAACACCATCTACAAGTTGCTTGCTGACAGTGGCGATATTAGGCAACTGAACCTATCGCAATGAGTAGCAGCCGACGAAACCTGAGAATAAATCTCAGCGACCAAGCACGGACACAAGCCCCGCCGCGGTGATCTATTGGCTAAGGTACTCGGCTGTTGACCCGCAGGTCGCGGGATCGAATCCCGGCTGCGGCGGCTACATTTCCGATGGAGGCGAAACTGTTGTAGGGCCGTGTGCTCAGGCTTGGGTGCACGTTAAAAAACCCCAGGTGGTCGAAGTTTCCGGAGCCCTCCACTACGGCGTCTCCCATATTTTTATGGTGGTTTTGGGACGTTAAACCCCACATATCAATCAATCAAGCACGGACACAGAGAGAACCTGTAAAAAACAATAGGTGGTTGTATGATGTGTCTCTATTTAGCGTGTGGTTGTACTTCTATCGGCACCTTTCTTTTGTTATAAGGTCGTGGCTGGCTAAAACAACTTTTGTGAATTAAAAATACATTGTTCAATTACTTACTTTTCATTTCTCACTTATTGCAAACTTCTTTTAGACATTCGGCCCATGTTCCCCATGAGAACAGTAGATATTTACTTCACCCGCAAAATATTTTTAAAAGCGCATTTTTTTAAAGGTGGAAGAGGAGGCTGGGCACAGTGTGTATTTAAGGTGACTTGTTTCTGTGTATATGAGAAAATATATAACGTGAATATCCTGTTCTAGTGTGGCCTTTATGACGACGGTAAAAAGAACTCCTTTAACTATATAAATTGATCGAATACTTGAGTTCAATCAGCTTCGATTATCGAAGAGTCCGGAGCTATAAACAGAAGCGTCCAGACACAATATTGCAGAGTAAACACGGAAATTATTCTACGCAATACTCATGTGGTGTCGGCTCTTTTCGGCGAATTGAAGAATTCCTCCACGTATTGCAGCGGGGGAATACATAAAACGAATTTCCTTCGGAGGTGAAATTCACCCGTTGTAGCACACAATTGGGCACAATGTCTCCACTGCATAGCTGATCGGTTAAAAAACGAGATTTTCCATGGTCTGGCATCTTTGCACGCCGACGTCGCTTCTCTTACTTGTTTTGTGGCTCACTAATGTGGTCGTTCACTTATTTATTTATTTATTGTACCCTCAGGGCCAGAGGCATTGAAGAGGGGAGTGGGTTTACAAAAAATGAATTCAGAAGTTGAGTAAAGGGGAGTGCAGGGTTCAACGTTTACTGAATAATCAATTTTAGCTGATAACAAAGTTAGGACACAAAAGCAGAACAAAAGAGATCTAGTGTACATATTTTAAATAGTCTTAGTATACAATTTTAGCTACAAAACACATCAGAACACGCAAGAACATAAAAAAACGAAAAAGGCACACGTCATAAGTAACCTCAGTTTACAATGCTTGTTAGTGCAGTGCGAAACAGCTGATAATCAGTAATCGCAGCAGTTGCTCCAGAAAGCTGGTTCCAGTCTTTGCTGGTGCGTGGGACAAAAGATTCTGAACACGTTCTTGTTTGGCATATCGGTATACCAACTTTGTGCGCATGATCGATGCGAGAGGACAATTAGCACGGTGAAAGAAAAAGATTAGCACGAAGGTGGGGGCTGTTATGGAAGATTTTATGAAAAAGGCAAGGGCGAAAAAACTTACCACGAGAAGAAAGGGAAGTCAGCTGCAACGAGTTTTTCAAAGCTGCAACGCTTGCTGTTCGATCGTAATCGTGTAGGATAAACCGGGCAGAGTTATTTTGGATCAGTTCGAGGGCTTTATTGAGATCAATCATGCTGGGATCCCAAACTGAAGCAGCATATTCTAATCTACTTCTAACCAAGTTCTTATACATCAGTAGTCTTAGAGAGGCAAGTGAAGAAGAAAAATTGCGACGAAGATAGCCTAACATACGGTTTGCATTGTTAATAATGTTGCTTATGTGAACGGACCAGGTCAGGAAAGAAGTAATGTGCACACCTAAGTACCGGTAGGATGAAACACAATCGAGTAGAACATTATTAAGATGGTACGAGGCGGGAGTGGTTGAAGTTCGACATACGCGTAAAACTTTACACTTTTTAATATTAAGGTTCATTAGCTAAAGACTGCACCAGTTTGAAATAGTGTTAAGGTCGTTTTGTAAAATACTAACATCGCTTATGTCGTTATTTCACGAAACATCACACAATCGTCAGCGAACAGGTGTATGTTTGATTAAACGCAATCATTGAGGTCATTGATGTAAATTAAAAATAAGAAGGGGCCCAGGACTGAGCCTTGGGGTACGCCCAAATTAACAGAACATTCTGGGGAATTATATGAGTTGGCTGCAACGAACTGTGTACGGCCACACAAAAAGTGTTCCAGCCATTTGAACACATCACGATCAAGGTTAAGTTTGCTAAGTTTCAGGAGCAGAAGATTATGGGACACTTTCTCAGAGGCTTTTGCAAAATCTAAAAACATACAGTCCACTTTGGAGCGACAGTCAAGAATGCGGTGAAGCTGGTGTGTAAAAGACAGTATTTGGGTTTCACACGAAAATCGCTTTCGAAAACCATGTTGTGAATCCGTGAAAAATGAGTTGGATTCGAGAAACGTTACGATGCTTGTGTACAAGACATGCTCCAAGACTAAAGCAATGCTTGTAATGAATATAGGGCGGTAATTTAAAGGAGATTCTTTGCTACCTGATTTGTGAACGGCGACCACCTTACTGATTTTCCACTGGATAGGTAGGGACCCGCTGTCAATGGATTGTTGAAAAAGTTTGGTAAGAAGAATTGTAGAATATGAGGCCGTACCTTGAAGAAATTTAGAAGTTATAAGATCGACACCAGGGCTTGAAGAGGGCTTAAGTGACTGTATTATTTTAGAAATTCCCCGAGTGTCAATAATAATTGAATTCATGAGTAGATAATCGTGCAGCTTTGGGGAAGGAAAAGATGTACTGGAAGAAACCACAAAATTACTACAAAAAAACCTGTTCTGAACAACCGGACACTCATTGTCGGGAATGGATTCGTCATTATGGTCCAGCAGTTTAATTGAATCAGTCGTGCTTGGATTAATTACACGCCAAAAGCATTGGGGCTTGTTTAGAAGCAGGCTAGGTAAGGTACTCTGGAAAAAGTTGGATTTTGCAATTTTGACAGCGGATACATAGGAATTGTTAGGTACTTTGTATGCAACCCACCGAGCATTCGTGGGCAGCAGTTTTGCTTTACGGTAAAGGCGCTTCTTACGGTTTGATAGACGTTTTAAGTAGGCATTGTACCATGGAGCTCTGGCATGCGAAGAGATTTTGCGAAGCGGGATGTATTTGTTGGTTAGCTCGTCAAATTTCGCAGGAATAAGTTCCAGTTAGCTTCAACTGTACGGTTGTCGAAATTGTCTAGAAATATGTCAAGAAAAGTAGACAGTTCATTGTTAATGGCATCGAAATTTGCTTTCTTATAATCACGAATTTGCTTAGTTGTCTTGATAGCTACAAGCCCCGGTGCTACGGTCTCATGTCCTCCGAGTGCTGGTGCCTTTGCAAATTCTTTTTTTCTTTTTACCGTTCATGAGTGGAATAATTTGAATGCGTGTGTTGTTGATCTTTCATACATTGCTTTTTGTTCGTCCCTACAAGGTGTGTGCTTTTTGTGAATGCACTGGAGCTGCTGTGCAAACGTACGCCATTTTTGACGGCACACAGTGAAGCTTGCTTGGCAATAATACTGCTTTTTTTTCTCACATCACCCTACAATAATGCCCACTTGGGCGATGTAGGTTGACCTAAAATATTATTCATAAATAAATAAGTCGGTAAAGAAATAAATAAGGTCACCAAGACCTGTTAAAAAGTCTGTGATATCATAACACTGTTGGCGTGGAGAGCTTGCTGAGGGGAAAGGGGGACACAGTGGCAGTCTAGGTCGCAAGATGTTTGTCGACAAGTGTGAAGTCTGCTCCACTCATAGTCTTATCAGTGATAGCCGTGATGCATGACGCACGGCTTGAATCGTGCATGGCGCCTGTTTAACACGCATCTATACACATAAACAACCCACCAGCACGACAGGCTCACTAGCACAAAGATATTTTGATATAAAGGTATAGCAGTTTCAGTTCTTTGGCAAGCGTATGTATCGCTAATTTTCTTTAATGCCCATTTGTTGCCTGTCTCAATCTGGGGTGCACGATGCGCCTATGCCCCGCCGTGGTGGTCTAGTGGCTAAGGTACTCGGCTGCTGACCCGCAGGTCGCGGGTTCAAATCCCGGCTGCGGCGGCTGCATTTCCGATAGAGGCGGAAATGTTGTAGGCCCGTGTGCTCAGATTTGGGCGCACGTTAAGAACCCCAGGTGGTCGAAATTTCCGGAGCCCTCCACTACGGCGTCTCTCATAATCATATGGTGGTTTTGAGACGTTAAACCCCACAAATCAATCAATCAACGATGCGCCTATACGCAAGATGTGCCTATATTGCCTCTACAGACGTTCTCCTGTTAAAAACTTTCAAACCACAGAGAAAAATTTATGAAGTAACAGTGAGGAGCTTCTGATTTCATTCGGTGAAAATTGTGAAAAAGAAAGAGCAGTACCTGCTCCTAATGTTAAACTTTCACACACGTTTTACAAAGGGTTGAAAGCAATACGCTGTTACTGGCTAGATATCCATAAATTTATGCCTGCAGCTAGCTGTATGCACTTGATGCCTACACTATCATTCATTAATTTTAAACTGCACGCTCAGAACTGCGAATCGCTTTGGTGAAAGTTCCTGGTTTTATAATAATACAACAATTTTTACAGCACCGGTATTTCACCGTGCAACACCCAACGAAGTTGTCCAATTAACGCGTGAATTCGAATTCCCATCATCGTTTATCATATGCCTATAGCTTTTACAAAATCTAAATAATAAAACAAATTTCGCCACGAAACCTACATCAACAAAGCATTCCGTAAGAAATTTATAAAAGGAGGTTTTCGAAATTTATGGCACCTACATTGTCTGGCTGTCTGCTGCTGGCGCAGCAGCCATTCAATCTACGCAAATTCTTGTTTTTTTTACTTAGGAAACTCCAAGCAAGAGGTGCAGTTTACGAAAGACTGTGAATTTGTTTCCCGAAATCGGGCCAGGTGTACCAGATAGCTAAAGCAGCCAGGTAACTCAAAAAAAGGCAAAATCACCCGTCGATTCTCCCCCACGCGCTTCAAAGGCGTGGAGGTGAGAGTTAATGACAAGTGCATGTGCATGGTAGATCTTGAGAGTCTCTGAAATACAATTTCAAATTAATAGGGACCGCAAAATTTTGTTCTCGACTTAAGGAAGTCCCCGATTTACCGAAATCATTCCGAGGTCCCAGTGACTGCTCAAATCAAAACTTAAACTGTAGATGACTAATATGTCGCACAATTCCATCCATTTGATATAGACGGTTAGTGTACCACGCATGCTGTTGTGCAATTTTGATTGGTGTGGAACCGCAAGCGTGCAATATAAAATGAATCCTAGCCACCCACCTACTGGCACCTATTCCTTCTGCATTTTGGTGATGTCAAGATCTTCGCTAAGTGCGAAGCCGAATAAGCACACCCGCACGGATGCGCATTTCTATAATATGCGCTGGGAACCAAGCGTGACCCGCATGCCAGACTCATCTCTAATGCACACACTCTTTATTTCGTGCTGAAATGAGAGCACTTTTACCCGCGTAAGATTATCTCTTTATAACCCGGCGTTTACCTTCGCGCATAAGAACGAGAGGTTGAGGACACCACCATAACATCGCAGGCCGCATTTTTGTCGTGGTAGCCTGCTCTGCTTTTGTCGTGGTAGCCTGCTGTCGTGGTCATACCTGCTGCAAATGCTGTGCACTGGTACTGGTTCATGTTAGTATTTATTGCGATGTGGACCCATGCGCCCAAGACAGTAACTTTTAATTATTATAATCTGTAGAGCTCTGCGTGATTATGCACAGAACTTGCGCTTTACCTGGACCTTCATCTCATGAGTGGTCTTTTGTACCATGAGTAATGCCAACCTAATAGGTCTTAGGTACGTAATGAAATTTGTAAATTTTAACTAAACTACTTTTTTATTATGTCGTGACTAAACTATGCCTATAGAACCGCTGATACCGTTGTGCAAAAGCTTTAACAGTTGGAGCAAACGAAGCGCCCATCTCCTACATCTCTGCGTATTTGATGAAACAAGATACATGCGACCCATTCAACTAGCGAATAAAATCGAATTAATGCATCAGTGAAAGATGCACAATTCACTCAACCTAATATTCTTTGCATCATAACTACACGTGCAATACTGTGTCAAAACTTCAGACAATATTCAGCTCATGTTGAAGAAATAAACAGATCGAAGAAGCGGCTCGTGTTCATGCCTAATCAGCCACTTTAAATGAGTTGCCTTCCACAAACAAGGTACGACAGAATCCGAACATTGCATTGTGTGAGTGCACTGATGTCATCTTTTCTGATGCTTATGAACGATCAAAACGTTGTCCGTTTGTTCATTTCGATGTCATATAGAAACCAGGTTGCTTAGTGAAACACAAGGAGTGATACATTATTAGTGAGGAAGGTGACATCTACTCTCTGCCCTTGACCTGCGGCAAATAGTAGAGTTGACGCTCGGGATGATGTCTGAATGCAAGCTCAGTGAGCTTAGTAATCATGTTGGAAAGACTGTCATTTCAGTCCACGTGTACATTAAATGTAGAAGAGAAGGAGGGGCTGACTCAACGACAGATTGAAACCTACGATATTGATCGTGACAAACAATTGCTTAAACAATTTTTCCTTCACGCTCTCGAGAATGAAGATTGAATTTCTGAATGCTGATTGGCAATGTACAAAATGATGAATATGAAACTCCTAGAGCACTTTTTTCTTCGTCAGTGTCCATCAGGTAATATTATAGCGACTCGTTGCTTGTAATAATAGATTTATAGAATAGGCAAATGCCTGAATGTGCGCTCGCAATAGCCAGCACTTGTTATATGCAGGACGTTTGTCTAACGTCTCTTTTGCACAGATGCTTCTTCACTTCGGCAGGCAAACGTTCCTGTCATACAACTACAACAGCTACTCACAAAATAAAACCCTGCCTGGCATGAGCATCCCACTTTCGAGTCAGATAATAAGGGCATACTTAACCAGAATCGTAAATTCGAGTTGACTATAGTGAATACTTCCTGAGGCCGAGGGCCATCTCAAAGAAAGCATAAGCGAGTTATTTGAATTGCAGAAGCGTTGTTATTTGCGTTGCAGAAGCGTAAAACGGCAGCACAGCTGCCGTTTTACGCTTCTGCAACGGATGAAATCCACTTTCACATACTCGTTCAGTCCTCACAACTCCGGAACCGAAGATTTGTATGCCGCCAGAAAAAAAAAATGAAAGAGGATAGGAAACTTGGCACGCAGTTGAGACTGTCGATGTGCTCTAGGCCTGTTCCTACTTTCACGGGATCAGGCTGCCACTCTAGAGGACGCACGGGGAAGGCGCAGAAAGAATTGTGTGGTGAACTGAGCCCGACAAAGTGCTACACTTTCAGCATCCCAATAAAAAGTTTATCTGTAAAGCAGATGCTTCTGATCAAAAATGAATGAACAAAGTTCATATAAAGTTTGGCAGCTTCCTTCAGAAAAAATTCTTAAACCAAGTTTATTGCTTAACCACAAAAGAAATAGATGTAAAAAAGCCTATACGAGTGTGATTTCAGCAGCAACAGAAAAGTTTTTGATCATCTGCAATAACGTCATGATGGTTGTCCCTATGTGAGTGAGATATGAGAACAGCTCCCCTTTCTTGCAGTTTAATGTTCACTTTTCCACCTGAAAGTAAGACCGGCATAACAATAAAAAGAAAGCAGATGTCATTGTTGTTGTTGTTGTTGTTGTTGTTGTTGTTGTTCTCCTATTGTTAGTGGCGCATACCCACTGTGGGGAATTGGCCAAGAATCGAGTGGCTTTAAAATTTACTGTTCAGATTTAGAATGATGGAGGTATAACAGAAAGATTACCGATAGCCTATAGGCAAGTGTGGTGCTTAATGTAATGCATATAAATATTTACATAAACAAACTTATTCTTAGAATAGACCAATAATTTGATTTTACACGTATATAATTATGTGGAAATGTTAAGATAATGAAACTGGTTAATTAGTCAACCTATTAGTTTCATCAATATAGTCCCGGACGGCCGTGCATACTGTGCCATTAGAGAAACCAGAAATGGAAGCTTCAAAAGACAAAATGACAGGCAGAGATAAGTCCATACCAATGCCATGCAAAGGTATTTCTAATAGGGTTTTTCGTAATGTGTTAAACCACCTGCAGGTCAAAAAGAAATGGTCTATTGTTTCCAGTTCATCACAGAATGCGCACAGTGGCGAAGGTGCCTGAGCAGACCTGTGTTTATAGAAATTTAGATTTGGTACCCGGCAACGCAGCCTAGTGATAGCTACTTCTTGTTTTCGAGTGCGGCAAAAGTCTCTTCGCCAGGGATATAATAAATGGCGATATTCTGTAGAGTTTGTTAGTGCTGAACCTTTAAAGACTTGCATAAGCGTACGTCTGCGGAATCGAGCAGCGGTCACATAAGCGGATGATGGACAGAGCGGTAGAATTGGTTCGCTGATTGAGGACTTAGCTAAGGAATCGGCTGTTTCATTCAGAAACAAACCTTTATGTCCAGGCACCCAAACTAATCGCACTTTTCTCAAATGCACAGGTACTAGTGCACGGAACGCCCTTGTTACGTGATTATCAGCACCAACAGAAAGTGCTGCACAGAGAGATAGGGAATCTGTTATTATGACAGCTGATGTAATTGCTGTATCTAGAATGCGTAAGGCGAGCTCTACTGCCAGAAACTCAGCCACAAAAACGGGTATGAAATCGGGTAGTCATTGCCAATGATATTGTCACGGGGTCATGACAATGGCGATGGGAGCAGACAGTAGGTCAAAGATTCAGCTGTTTATTCAGTCGAACTTGTGAACACGTAAAATGAAATTGAGATTACAGCAAGACATTGGCACGGATATCGGCACACTGAGCGTCGGTGGTCGATCAACTGACGAGCGGCGAAGCATGTCGGCATTTATACGCTTGCCATCGAATATTCAGGCATTATTGCTAGCGACGACGTAGGTACAATGATATTTTTTTCTCTTCACGCTATGGCCGTAATCTTATAAAAACAATCTACTACAGCCTCAAAGCTTTTCGAACATCTTAGATGCGGTTTGCGCTGAACGTAGTGCTACGGGCCGATAACAAAACTTGCGGAAAGGAACGTGGCAATATCTACAGAAATCAGATTCAACATAGAAAATTCCATCAAGACATTACACTCACAGTACTTTGCAGAGGAACATTGCATGAGACAGCTTTTATAAATTACTGAAGCATGCACATCCTGTACTGTTCAATATTGCCACCTGGTGTTCTGTGCCAGTGAACAGCGAGCCAGTTCTGTGCCAGTGAACGAAGAAGACGAAGACGAGCAACACGTGCCAGTGGAGACGTCCTTCTTTGTATCTGAGATTTTGACAGTCGCGTCTCCTTGTACATTTCTTTGAGCTCCTAGCGCGTGAGAATATAATACTTGTGTTCTTTTCAAGCATAGCATATTTCGTAAGCAATGATAATACAAGAATTGATCATTGAATATCGACATTTGATTTGAAGGGATAAATGCATTCGCTAGTTGTATTAGGGGATACATTTTCTATGCCTATGTCAATAATTGGGTCAAACTGTCGGTAAATTGATCACTTTCACGTAAAGAATGAAGGTGCCAAATATAGTAAGAGAAAAGAAGACTTCAGTGCAAAACGTATTTAGTGCAATCAGACATGATAAGGCTTTTAGGTTCGCGTGAAGAGGAGAAGTGACATAACCTGCACGGCATATCAGATTCAACGCTACCGCAATAATTCATCAGCTGAAGAGTGCCACCATTGAAGAAAGAGGGATCCGAGAAGCCTAGCCAAATCAAGTTCATAGATGTTTTGATTTTATGTGGCGACAATGTTAGGACCATTAATAATGGTAATTCTTTATGAGAGATCTACAAACACTTCTCTCTACTGCCTATGACTCTATCTATGTAAAATGGTAGCCTAGCAACATGTCTGACAAAGTGAGAACGGCCAAATGAAATAATAGTAAACCTCGTGCCTGCAGAGCAATGCAATACAAAATGCCTCTCAGTTACTGTAATACTAAAGACAGATGCTCATAAGTAAGCAAAAAAAGCAATCACAGCTGAGAATGAGTTGGCCTTTGTTTTAATGATAACTTCTTTGCACACATCTTGATTTCATTCACTTTTATTCGAAATAATATTCCTCCTCTGAAACATTACCCTACTTCAACTTGGCACAGTTTGAACTTGCACCATTCGTTCATCACATGTGTACAACGTTTCAGTGACTACATGAAGCAAAATATGCTCACCATGGCGAGAATATTTCTGCAACAACCACCACAGGCTGCCATAACATGAATTCAAACTGAAAGTACTTCTTCGCCGCATTAATTTTTAACTCTATCGTGATACCTATTCTTTCGCTTTGGTAAATAGCTCTGCAGTATAAGAAGCTGGAGGTAGTCATGCGGATCAAGTTAGCTCTTGGCGTAGGGGAGATAACAAAACTCGTGTCCTTTTTTTTCTCTTCTTTTCTTGTTACAACAGTTGAATGATTCTTTGTTTGGTGTTCTTTCAGTTTCGTGGCTCTCCACTTTGTTTCTACGTAAACAAAAATCTAATGGTGTCCTATTTATTCCATTGTTGCTCTTGAATGAGCGAATGTAAGGCTGGAATACGTCAGATTTATAAAGCTCTGATGCACACGCGCGTCTACATTTTTTATTTAAAAGCAAAAAAACAAAATGTCTGCATCTATATGGTCTCGGATAAAGTTATTCCTGTTCTCTGCTTTCTTTCGGCTCTGCCTTTCAAGCTTGATGGGGTTTTGGAAAGCTAGTTTTGCATTGCATTGTTGTTCTCTCAAAATCTCAAAATATCGATAAAAGAGTATCAATGGTAATTTGATATTATTATTATTATTATTATTATTATTATTATTATTATATTCATCAGCCTATCGGTCTACAAATTAGCGAAGACTAACACATATATATGAATCAATGTTTCTCACCTAGACGACTATCATGGCATCTTTTCTGAAAAGAGCTGCATAAAACTTCAAGAGCTCGGTCGATGGTAAAACTTCAGCTCAGACCTCTCGAACCACAGTGACCATGCTCTCCTCCAGCATTGTGCAAGCAGCTCTCACTTTCATAGCGCAGAGATAAGCGACGAAAGTGGGGGGCACTAGCAAAGCCCTTGCACCGTAGAAGGCGTGCAATGAAGGACAGAAGACAGAAATGGGCGATGTCCAACACGAAACTGCCGCTCTTTCAATGTTAGGCCGCTTAAGGATAAGTTCGCACGGATTCCGGCTGGCCCCTTGTGCTGTGAAGTGTGATGTCGTCGTAACACGATTATGTCTTATTCACGCATTTAGTGGATGTCTCTCAGTGGCCAAGTGGACGTGCGTCGGAAGAAGAATGAGATAGCGGCCACCCGAACAGAAGGATTAGGCGATGAAATAAAGCTTGGCTATACTGTAGACCATGTACGGCGGAATACGCTTCATTCACAGCGTGTGTAACTTTGTTCTGCAAAATGGAAAGCTCATGGGAACTACTTCTTATGAGAGCGTCATTGTCAAGGCTGGGAAGAGTAACTCGGAAAAAGAATTCAGGAATGAAGATATCAAATTACATTTGTTGGAAGTTTAAAATAAAAATACTGTGATGAAATTGCCATTCAAAAACACTTCTGAAATATTTTTTCAAAAAGATACAAGAATACAGTTGCTGCAATGCTTTTTTTGCTTAGTGAATGCGCATATCTAATAAAAGCGTGTTAACGGCGGCTTAATGTGGTAAACTGATTTGGAGCACAATGAATCTTGGTCTCATTCACCCAACGCCAGTAAGACAGAGATTGGGTAGGGGAGGGGGACGGAAAGAGAGAGCGCGCTACTGCCCGAGCCCTCGCCAACTAGAGGCTGCTGAAATCAACAGCCCATCATATGGACACACCGATGATTTATGGAAAGAACTCTCTTCTTGAAACAACTTCATTGCACGTTCAGACACGCTCACCTACTGAAGGTTTGAATTTCATGTCTATATTCCTCCTTAGGGTTGATAATAAAAGACCAACGGCGACACGCCGCAATTATTGTGAGGCGGCGGTGACGAGAGTGGCGTGACCAAAGCGTCCCGGCGGCGCAGCAAATACACATAGTTACAACGCACCTTCAGTTTTCTTCTGGTATGGCCATGGTGTTCAAAAACTCTTATACATGCCCCGGCAGGGTGACCTGAACCTATGCTCTGTGTCGAATCGGCGATGCTCTTCTGCTCTGACACCGCTTTCTCTGGTTGCAGTTTTGACTGTTAACCATTAGCTACAACAAAACAAAGGCTTGCTTATCGAGTAATCATGAACGTTAATGAGGTGAAGTGCCGCTGAGTGATAACCTGGGTGCATCCATATTTTGGTGCGTTGTAGCTTCCAAACACCAATAAACATCTTGCGTGCTCTCACATAGATGGTAAATAAAAATTCAAATGCATATGCAGACACGTATTACCTTTGTCTTATGCTGGTTTCTATCGTGTAGGGATCAATCTTGATATTTTTTTATTTCCCAGCTAATCGCGTCCATCTGGCTGACGCATTTGCGCGATGGAAATTACATATGAATGTCGTGTTGAACGCTTGTAGAAAACACCTTCGAGTTGAAAAAGTGTTTGAATAATATACAGCATTTGATATTGCTCGAGGGAATTCTTTTGTTCACAGCTGCAAGTTAAGGTACGTCATTCGTTGGTATGGTGTTTTTCTATTGCAATACTGAATATAAACGGAAGTAATAAATAAACCATGAATTGATTGGGGCCATTGTTCTTGTGAACGTTCGTTCTAGTGAAGTGCCACTACAATATGTCTGCAATTGCAGTGAACTACTAAGCTTGACCATTCGTGTGCGTAGAATAGACTATGGCGCGTGTTCTGTTTGTTGCAGCTAGTGAACGCGTTAAAGCGACGAAACACGCTGTGCCAGCGCTCCCACCAGCTAACGTCTCTAAATAAGAGACCTGACGCATGGGCACGTTACGATACGCGAACAAACTGACGACGCAAGATTTCCTAAGTTCGCTCACACAGAATGGGATATGCGTCAATTATGATCACCGAAGAACTCGAATGGCACAAATAAACAACGAAAAAGTTCGAGAACCTTTCAGGCGAGTGCTTTTCCAACGCAATGGTCTGGCCATAGAAACAACTATTTTTGTTGCGCCATGACTGACACGCACTCACAGCGCAGCTGCTCTCGATCTGGCACTGACGTGTGCTCAAGTGTGATTCACTTCTGGCGTAAACAATTCGTCGTCGGCACGATAAATAAAAAGGTTGATATTTTCAAAAGACCACAGACCGCAGCGGCGGAAAAAAGCTGTGTTATGTTTAGTTGCTGAGGTGTGCTACTGTAATAAACCCTAAATAAAACGCGTGCTACCATCATACCCCTTTCAAACGACTGTCTCTTTGAGAAGCGTATGATGGGGGGCTAGTTGGTAAGACATTTAGAAATTTACACCTGCGCAAAAAAAAACAAGACACGAGAGTAAAGTGGACAGGACGATCGCAGCCCTATCTGCGATTGTCCTGTTCATTTTGTTCTCGTGTCTCGTTTTTATCGCAGTTACAATTTTTTTAAAGGACTGTAATTTATTGTCTGCTTTTAGCAGTTCAAATCGCGAATGGAACTATGCTTTATTTGGTACCTTATTAAAAGCGTCAATTAGGTTGCGTGTGGTGCATTGTCCTCACTTTGTGATAGTTTTATTCCACATTTTTATTGGATGATAAACCTAATATTACAGCAAGCTGCACTTGAGAACACTATCGAAGAGACGGAGGCAATTGTAATTAGCACTTTACCGTTGAAAGGTCGCTATGGTGAGGGGGGGGGGGGGTTAATATGTGCAGCCCAGTTCGTAATCCACGTTCTGTGGCAACGCAGCTGCCCGTGGAGGTGAAGCATACGCTGATTGGATTAAAGGATGAGCCTGCAAGCGTTATTGTACGGTGATGTGTACACACCACTGACACAAGCATATAAATTACAATCAGCAAACCTTTAAAAAGTGGCGAGGCTTGCATTAAATCGCCGCCTTGGGCTTCAAACAGTGAAACTCACCGATTGTGAAGACTTTTAAGGTGTTTCATATGTAACGCACGATGTTTCTACGTTGTTTAGTGGTCGTTGCTTGGCTTTTGGAACCTGTCTATGTTGTTTCTACGTTTTCTACGTTGATTCTGAGTGCGTAGAGGTTTAAGTAAGCCACAGACACTGACACACATGGCAATGGTAATATTGTAGGAACTCTATAGAGAAAAAAGTTGCAGATCCCATGAATCTTGGTAATCGTCGTTATACGAAGCATTCGGAGGGAAAAGGACTATGTTGTAAATTTTGTGTTGAACGGCACGTTATGAAATGAGGCTAAATATATGTGAAAATGTTGCACGCGCAGGCATATTTTGAACAGTTGCACATGATAATATAACCAAGAACATGAGTGTTAGTGACACCACATGCGATAAGCTGATATGAAGCGCTGGTGCTGGCTGAACACTTATACATAAATAAACTGCAGTAGATGGCTTCTGACAACAATTGATATTCAGCTGACGTGATGGCTGTATCTTAGGGGTCTATATTTATTGCTGATAAAATTGGATAGCCAACACGTCAACCACAATTGACGTTTCTCGATCGTTAGGATTGATTTGAGAAGTAGTTTCGCGACCTAGCGTGGCTCTCATATATCCATAGAATACTTGGTTGCCACGCAGAATGATGAGGTTCGATTCCTGTTTGGAGCCTCAATTTTATCATTTTCATTTGTCGGGTCCATGCTGTCAAAGGGAGCTTTTTTTCAACGCTCACGCGTTGAAATTCTCGTCGTTCCTTGGTAGATACTAGGTGGCAATCACCTGTGGCACATACCCGCATATCAGTGGCACAAACCGTTCCGCGGGTATGTGACACTGTCTAGCGGAAGGTGTTTGACAATAGACGCGACGAAATGTGAACGATATTTGTATTTTTAGCTGCACGTCATAACCGTGAAACCATGTTACCCTCCAATACTA
The DNA here is from genome assembly GCA_013436015.1 of Rhipicephalus annulatus. NCBI lineage: Eukaryota > Metazoa > Arthropoda > Arachnida > Ixodida > Ixodidae > Rhipicephalus > Rhipicephalus annulatus. Next base: position 618,429 of record WOVY01010302.1, on the reverse strand, counting down.
ATTTTGGGTCCTCCCAATGTAAGGGGGTGATCACGAAAGCATCCAGACGTAAGTGGCTAAATAAATAAATAGATAGGCAGGCAGATAGGTGCATAGACGCCAGAGCTGCTTGCAGTACGCAAAAAAATGTTACACAATTAAAACCAGCGCCGCGACCTAGCGTTTGCGTCTCTCATATATCTACGGGCTCGTCGTCCTTTCCATATAGCCCACAATCGCTTGGGAATCTTCTCATCCATTCCAGTGGCTATTTTGTTACCCAGTTTTCTCTTGTTCTACGTACTCGGGGGTTTAGGCTCACTGCAATCGCTTCACAGCTTTTTGTTGAGAGCACTGTGGCATTCTCCATATTTAACTAACTGCTGGTTGGTAGTGGTATTTACGTAAGTTCCGTGAGTGGCACACACCTCTGTATGATGATGAGAATTTTCTGGTAGGCCGCAGAGTGACACATACCCAATAATCAAGCGTGAAATCTATCAGATATTTTGTCATACTCATAATTTCCGTCGTGTTCATCGCTGCATTGTTGCCAAATAAAGGAAATCCAGCTGACTGCGATGGAGCTTTCAATTCCTAAACCAACACGCCTATATTTCTAGCGTACATCATTATTTGGGTCTCTTGTCTATTTTCGTGCCCTGTGAAAATAGTGTTTAAATCATTGAATAAACGAATCAGCCTAATTTCATTAGAGTTCCTCGGACACATGTAATGGCTAACTACTGTCAATTTCAGTTTGGGACTGTTTCCTGCGAGAACACGGTGTGGAAATCGCTGCCGTCACTCAGATGAGAACATGTTCGTTATTTTGTCGCTCGTTACTTGACATTGTGCTAAGTAAAGCTGCCACCCCTCTACCAAAAAAAGCAGAAATAAAATTGAACGTCTATAAATTCTTCATTAGGGTTCCTAATTCACAGAAACATAGCTGGCAACATAGAGGATTACTATAGCAATAATGAAAGGGTGGTAGGCATTGTAATTAAACTGAATAAAAGATACAAACTGAAGGTAGTACAGGCTTACGCGCCTACATCCAGCCATGATGACGCTTCGGTTGAAAGCTTCTATGAAGACGTGGAATCGGCAATGAGTAAGGTGAAAACATAGTATACTATAGTAATGGGCGACTTTAATGCAAAGGTAGGGAAGAAGCAGGCTGGAGACCAGGCAGTAGGAGATTATGGCATCGGCACTAGAAACGCCAGAGGAGAGCTACTAGTAGAATTCGCAGAACGCAATAATCTGCGTATTTTGAATACCTTCTACCGAAAACGAGAAAACCGCAAGTGGACATGGAGGAGCCCTAATGGCGTAAATAAGAACGAAATAGACTTTATAATGACTGCACACCCAGGAGTCGTGCAGGATGTGGAAGTGGTTGGCCAGGTAAGATGCAGTGACCATAGAATGGTACGGGCTCGAATCCGCCTAGACTTGAAGAAGGAACGACAGTAACTGATACGCAAGAAGCAAACCAATGAGCTAGCACTGAGAGGGAAAGTACAGGAATTCAGAGTGTTACTGCAGAACAGGTACTCTGCTCTTAGCGAGGAAACCAACCTTAGCGTAGATACAATGAATGATAATCTGACGAGTATCATCACGGAGTGTGCAGTGGAAGTTGGAGGCAGGGTAGCTAGACAGGACACCGGCAAGCTTTCCCAGGAAACGAAGAACCTAATTAAGAAGCGTCAAATCATGAAAGTGTCAAGTACAACAGACAAAATAGAACTGGCAGAGCTTTCGAAGCTGATTAATAGACGTAAAGTATGCGATGTAAGAAGGAATAACATGGAGAGAATTGAGCACGCTCTGAAAAACGGAGGAAGCGTCAAAGCAGTGAAGAGGAAACTTGGGATAGGGAAACGGCGGATGTATGCACTAAGGGACAAAGAAGGCAAATTAACTACCAATATGGATAGGATAGTTAAAATAGCGGAGGAGTTTTACAGAGATCTGTACAGTAGCCGAGACAACCACGACCTTAATACTATAAGAACTAGCAGTAACCCAGACGACACCCCACCGGTAATGATAGAAGAAGTCAGAAAAGCTTTGGAGAGCGTGCACAGAGGCAAAGCTGCTGGTGAGGATCAAGTAACATCAGATCTGCTGAAAGATGGAGGACAGATTGTGTTAGAAAAACTAGCCACTCTATTTACGAGGTGTCTCCTGGCGGGAAAAGTACCAGAGTCTTGGAAGAATGCTAACATCATCTTAATTACATAAGAAAGGAGATGACAAGGACTTGAAGAATTACAGGCCGATCAGCTTGCTCTCTGTAGTATACAAGCTATTTACAAAGGTAATTGCTAGCAGAGTAAAGAAAACATTAGAATTCAATCAACCAAAGGAACAAGCAGGATTTATAACAGGCTACTCAACAATTGACCACATTCATACTATCAATCAGATAATAGAGAAATGCTCAGAGTATAACCAACCACTATACATAGCCTTCATAGATTACGAGAAGGCGTTTGATTCAGTAGAAATATCAGCCGTCATGCAGACACTGCGGAATCAGGGCGTAGATGAAATATATATAAACATTCTGGAAGAAATCTACAGGGGATCAACTGCTACCATAGTGCTTCATAAAAAAAAGCAACAGAATACCAATAAAGAAGGGTGTAAGGCAGGGGGACACAATCTCCCCAATGCTATTCGCTGCGTGCTTACAGGACGTTTTCAGAAGCCTAGAATGGGAACAGTTAGGGATAAGAGTTAATGGAGAGTACCTCAGTAACCTGCGCTTCGCCGATGACATTGCATTGCTGAGTAACTCAGGGGACTAATTGCAACTCATGATTACGGAGTTAGACAAGGAGAGCAGAAAGATGGGTCTTAAAATTAATCTGCAGAAAACGAAAGTAATGTACAACAACCTCAGAAAGGCGCAGCGCTTTGCGATAGGTAATAGTGCACTTGAAGTTGTAAAAGACTATGTCTACTTAGGGCAGGTAATAACCGCAGAGCCTAACCACGAGATTGAAGTAACTAGAAGAATAAGAATGGGGTGGAGCTTATTCGGCAGGCACTCTCAAATTATGACAAGTAGATTGCCACTGTCCCTCAAGAGGAAGGTATATAACAGCTGTATCTTGCCGGTACTTAGCTACGGAGCAGAAACCTGGAGACTCATAAAGAGGGTTCAACTTAAATTGAGGACGACGCAGCGAGCAATGGAAAGAAAAATGGTAGGTGTAACCTTAAGAGCCAAGAAGAGAGCAGAGTGGATTAGGGGACAAACGGGAGTTAAGGATATCATAGCTGCAATAAAGAAGAGGAAATGGACATGGGCTGGGCATGTAGCACGTAGACAGGATAACCGCTGGTCATTAAGGGTCACCAACTGGATTCCCAGAGAAGGGAAGCGGGGTAGGGGGAGATAGAAGGTTAGGTGGGCAGATGAGATTAAGAAGTTTGCAGGTATAAATTGGCAACAGCAAGCACAGGACCGGGTTAACTGGCGGAACATGGGAGAGGCCTTTGTCCTGCAGTGGACGTAGACAGGCTGATGATGATGATGATGATGATGATGATGATGATGATGATGATGATGAAATTCTTCATCAATATATTGAACCAAATAAAAAGAAGTAACGAAAAATGAAGACAGCGTCATCTTTTCTGTGATCACTTGTATATAAAAACGAAGCAGTAACGGTACATCGAAATCACCGAGGCAGAGGAAACCACGCCCTTCAGGATCGTCTGGCCTCAGTGCGCGACGCACGTAATTTTGTGATGGTGAGAAAGAGGCAGCAGGAAGTAGACAGCAATGACGGAGAGAAGGAAAAGCACAAATTGTCGTCGCAAATGGCCACCTTGTCTGTGTTGCGATTAAAGAGCCGTAGCTAGACGTCTTTTGTCGAGCGCAGAGACATGATTGCTGTTCGGCCGTCGCCGATCCCGCAACACCTCAAACTAGCTCCATTTTGTTCTTCTGGTTTCACTTGTTTTTCTTTACTCGATTTTTTTAAGTCAGATGCTTATTGCTTTTATGCGGGTGTGATTGATCAGCCTGCTTACTTTTGTTTTCTGACATTCGTGATTTGAATCGACAAACTGGCTCGGTATTTATCTTTAGGTTGTATTTTTCTGTACCAATGTTTACAGAGTTCACAGAGTGCGCTCTTTCGAGTAGATGTTCGTCGGCTGACTGGTTTTAAGAAACGACGGTACTCTTGAAATTTGACATTTTATTGTTGGGGGTAGTGCTAAATTTCTATTGGTACCAATACCTACCAATAAAGGCCGACCACCGTTGTCAGGGCATGCAGCGTTGCTTGCAACCAAACGAAGTCAAGGCTTAGGTTGACATTTTCGTAGGAGGAAATAGTTTGCTCAAGGGAATCGCAATAAAAATGTAAAGGAAAAATTGCCGTCAACTAAGAAGCACGTATGCTCAAACAGGTGTCCCGTGAAATTCTTATTTCTTTGTCACATGTTAACGGGGCCATAGTTTTACACAAGAGGAAACAGACCTAGCAACGGGTATGCCTAACAATTACTTTTGCCATTATAGCAATCACTGTGGAAATTACACACGTGTGCGCCATTCATGACCCCTGTGCCTGCTTTGTCCTGGGAGAAACAACAGCATTGACAATAAAGAGATGCTCCCACGTTAATTATTCGTAAACATACGTGTGCATGCTCGTATATGGTTACACGTGTCCCTTCATGAGAGTCTGTGAGAAATTACAACCTGACGCTTTCCTTTCATTCTATAAGTGTCGATACCATCTTCTGAACTCTCGTTGTACGTGAACTAAGTTATTTTGAGTAGTTAGGAACATTTATCTGCGCCTCTGATGGACTACATGCACCATTTCTGGTGCCAAGCTGGACAGTACTGGGATGCTCTTGTGAGCAGGATATATATTGTTTTGCTGATGCGAAATTCCAATACTGCACCCTCAGAATACTTTTATGGAGTCATGTAGAATCAGATTTTTTTCTGAAATGCCATGGTGGTCTAGTGGCCAAGGCACTCGGCTGCCGACCCGCAGGTCATGGGATCAAATTCTGGCCACGACGGCCGTATTTTAGTTGGAGGCGAAAATGCCTGAGACCCATGTGCTTGGATTTAGGTGCACGTTAAATGACCACAGGAAGTCAAAATTTCCGGAAGCCTCCACCACGGTATCTCTCGTAATTATACTTTTTTGGGGACGTTAAACCACACAAAAAAAGAATATGATATTGTGTTGCTAACTTGTGCTGGTTCACAGTAAGTGAACCGTTAATAAAGTCATTTCTGTTCGCAAAAATGTCCAGGCGTAGAATGATTTTGCGTATAGGCATTCTTGACGCATGCGGGCCAAATTTGGATAAATATAATAAATGCTCTGTTTAATAAAAGATGTGACCGTTAATAATAATTCATATGTTCATCTGAATTGACTCATACATTCTGAATCCACAAGAGCCTATGTGCCAAGGACAGTGCCATTTTTTCATGGTCTATAAAAAGAGATCAACGAAAATGTGCGGCTAAAGGATAGATATCGCCATTTTTCTAACGTCTGCCGAGACAGTAATCTGCATGCGCACTTTAGCCACACAGTGAACTCTCATGCAAACGTCTGCAAGGAAATATATTCTTTATATGTTTGGCCTTCAAGAGGGCGGTTGGCATACCTGTCAACACGAGCACTGACATGTTCTTTGAGCTGGGCCTGCACAAAACCCTGGACGAACTGATCGAGGCCCACAACATTGCACAATATAAGCGATTGTCCAAGTCCGAGACGGGCCAGCGCATCTTGGAATCTCTAGGCATAACATACCACACCGATTCGGGGAGAAGACGATGGTTCCTATCACGGTCCACGACCGTCTCATCGTCCCACCGCTCCCTTGGAACATGCACCCACCACACCACGTCGGACACCACAACCAAAGAGAGAGTGACCTCCAAAGAATGTATGGCAAGAGCGACGAAACGGTATACGCGGACGCCGCGCGATACCCAGAGGGAAGGCCTCCTCATGTTATAGCCGTTGTGAATTGCAAAGGCAAATGCCTCGCGAGCGCCACGGTGCGTACGGAACACACAGAGGCGTCCGAGAGGCGGTGATTGCTATTGCACTGGTTGCAGCACCGGAGGCTGCGGTCGTGATCAGCGACTCGTAAGCTGCCGTCCGTGGCTTCGCGCGTGGTCACATCTCGTGTCTGGCTGCCCGGACACTACAATCAAGTAATGGCAACAAGGACGACGGCGAGCTTCGATGAGCGATGGCCTCGGCATCGTCGTCCTCGTATCTCAAAACTGAAAATGCAAATGTCTTCCCTCTGTGAACGCCGGCGCACACAAGCGTCCTGCTCGCAAGTAACCAGGCGGCCCACACCACGGCTCAAGATCCCACTCACCGAGCCGCGGCTGATTCGGTGGCCGCCTTCAATTCCGAGAGTGGGGTGACGGCACTATCCACACAAAAACCACTGGAATGGTCGTGGGGTGATCGCCGGACCACATTCAACGACATTACACAACATTGCAGACTAAACAGACGCAAACACCCACCCCACACCACAAACGACAAAAGGCAGGCCGTAACTCTGAGATTATTACAGACGAATACGTACCCCAGCCCGGTGATCCTACGCCTGTGTTATCCTCACCTATATCCGACGGACGCATGTAAAGCATGCGGGGAAAGGGCCACACTGCGGCACAAGCACTGGGAGTGTGCTGGAAAAGCTGACGTCACTGCCACTGCTTCCTTCCCGACGTATGTTAGGCAGGGACGAACTCCGAGGCGAATTGCTGCTGCCACCACCACGTGAGGGCAGGGGCCGGCCTCTGCCGTAGCTGCGGTCAGTGTTGATCGGCGGTGTCAGCTGCGCTGCCACTGGGAGGCGGCACTAACAAGCGACGAGCTTGCCGACCAGCTTTGGGCCGTCCGGCAAGCTGAAGATGCAGCCCAGGTGCAAATACTTCGAGCGGTCACCTGAGGCACCGCCATCATAATTGACGGAGAGTGGGAAGGGACAGGGCTTAATCCCTGCTGCCCCCAACTCGCCAGATAAAACTGCCAGACTTTAAATAAACTTTATTCCTTCGTTCATTTATTCGTTCATACATGTTTTGCACATTAATTGCCTGTTAATGTAGTTCGGAAGCGGACCATTGCCTTGAAGCAATGTAACTAGGAACCCATGCAATTGCAGGTTGCGGGAACAATCTCTCTTTTCTTTTTATCTTCAAGTGAGCCAGATACGCTCAGTTACAATAGCATGCGCATATGCCGTTTCGTTTCTTCGCTGCGCCATGTTTACATGCGCAAAGAAAGAAAAGCCTTGACTTTCATCATCTTTCGCTTAAGGGAGTAAGTGCTGTCGTGTGAACTTTTATGCAAGGAGTTCATACGCGAAAGCGCACCACATAAACATGTCTTGGTTGGTCATAATCAAGATGCAACCTTCTAGTACAGACAAATCACCGCTACACAATGCAAACCACTACGGTTCACTTCACCGAGAGCAACGCTAAGTGAAGTAATGACTGTGCACTAAGTACGAAGGAAATAACTTGTTAGCTTCCGCACGACAGTTATCTCCAGTACATGAAACACTCCGACTTTATTATTTGTAATTTGCGAGCAAACTCTTTATGCGACAAACATTCAACCAGCAACGCTGGTAACGTCTGTAAGCGCGCTGAAGTCACTCACACGTAGGAACATACTATGAGAAGTCCAGCAGAGCGTTCAGCCGGAGTGGAACTCACAGATAACGAAGAAGAGAGGAAACGCTTGCATTTATGCAAAGAAAGCACCGCTTCCTTGAACACAAAGTGTAATTCAAGAAACATTCATTAGCACCTGTCACGAAGTGCACGAAAGCCTGTCATCTTTATGATAACCTGTTTACACGAGAAACAGGAAGCATTTCGCATATTTTACTGCATACTCAAGTAGGCAGTACTGCTCTTGACTCGAGTCTGCCTGTTATGTGATTGTGACTTTTGCCGCTACTGCCTCGCACGAGTACGTACTAATGCTTACCGCTTCCCGGTCTTTTGTCGTCATTGCTTCTCAACGTAGAATTGGGCAACTGATAGGCTGAGAAAAAATAATTATTCGCTTGTCTCTCTTTCTGCGCATTTGGAATAGGATTTCATCAGTGAAAGCCAACTGCCGTAAATCACATACATGTTGACACTTTGAACTTTCAAGGTATCACATAAAGATATTTTATTACAAAAAGGTATGGAATTCGCTTGAATAAATGATTTATTTTGATGTGTTTATGGATTCGCCCTCACACCTGTCTTCAAATAAATAAAGGTTCACATGTATATCTGCGTGAAGCTTCTTTAAAAAGCGCTGTAAGCAGTAGTGTGTGTCATTGTGCGTTTTTATGGTCAAGAACGAAACGTAGAACTTGAAAAATTGGCACGTTTTGCCTCATACACTCTTGAAAAAATTGATTGACGTTCTCTCCATTTAAGGAGAAACGGCAATGTCCCCAATGTTCGTCTTTAAATGGAGAAACGTTCCTACTTTTGCCTACAATCACTTGTAGGGGAGCTGCAAAGACATAGTTCTTTCAAGAAGTCCGCCGTGCAGGCACCATCGGTGATGTCTTGTAGGGCAGAAACACACTCCGTGGCATTAGCACACTATATACATAGGCACACTTCTTGGTGTGGTGCAAGAAGAACCCAGTTCGGCCTCAGTGAATAAAACTTTGAGAGCCCAATTGACGTGTTCGGATTAGCTTCTCTAAAGAGACGGTAAGCCTCTCGCACCGAACGGGTCATAAACCTTTTCAAAACAAGCTCCTTTTTTCTGTCAATGATAAAAGATACTACAATTTTTTTTGTTGGGACTCTTCCAGGAGCAGCTATACTCATCTTTGGAGTAGGAAGCCATAACTGCCTTGGCGTCTATTGGGTTCAGCCGTGTCCTTTTTACCGCTTTTTGTGCTAACCATATCCCGTGTTTTGCGCGCCAGCGTCAGGATCTGTATATCATGTAAGCTGACAAGTTTGGTATAAGCGCTTGGAGTTTTTGGCACACTATATCGCTCGGCAACAGTGTCAACAAACGCATGCGCTCTTGATACGAAGAACACGCTTCATAGGCTTGCTTGAAGTTCTTGAACCAGTGGGCACACACACTGCATTTTAGATCTGATGGTTGGAAGTGGCGGTTACACATGTTACGGTGGCATATCACGGTTACTGTAGAATTGCTGCTAAGTTGTCTTGGCTCTGCATGAACTTTGCTATTTCGCGCATGCAGCTTCTCCAGTCGCATATGTGACAATGCTTCAGGCGTGTTTTCGCACCGCTCTTGACTTCTGCCTTTTTCTTCTTCCGGCAAAAACTCATCAGCTGTTTTAGCTGAGAAGCCATTAGACGAAGACAGCATATCTCTGAGGCATCTGAAGCACTTCTGGCAGACGTGGTCGTTGTTATGTGCATGGCGGGCAGCTTTCGGCAAAAGCTTCTGGAGGGCAAACAGGCCGATGTCTTTGACCTTGCGGAAGTTTTTTTGATAAGGTATTTTCTTTTTATGCAGCATGAGGTAATATGAACAAAAAACTCTATCCCGGCTGAAGTGGTCAGCCATCGCCACGCTCCTTGAGGCTCAAATTACTGGCAATGAAACTATGCGTGAAACCAGCAGCACTAAAGTGATCTATCTGTCGTCTGTTCCTATGTCTCTCGCCTTATGAGAGCAGACATAAAACAGTGAGCGCAAGTATCCACGGTGAGAATGCAAAACTGAAGTATAGTACGTTAAAATGAATTTCACAATGTTCTTGTCGATAAAAATACGGGAGACATAATCTTTGTTCCTACTTTGAACCATATGATCTAAAGCATTGCCTCCGAGATTCGGCGCACAGCAATTCATCTGTAGAACAGACAACGGATGACAACTTGCCCTAAAGCGTGTTCTTCAGTCTAATGCGGCAGTGTTCGTGCCCCAAATGATACAAATTTGTTATGAATCGTTTATGAACTCGTTGAACATTCAATTCTCCTACCCAACTTGTCGCAAACACGTGGCCGTCACAGCAGCTCTACCTGTGTGTCAGTAATGGAGAGGCACCACATATTAGAAGTCTGAGTGCTCTATGTATAAGAGTGAATTCAGATACTGTAGAATATCGTGTTCAAAATAGTTACTCCTATCTGCTAAAACAACCTTTCTTCACCAAATGCGGTCACGTTTACTCGCGTTTGAAGCTCATTGCCGCTTTTCCGTTCCGATTTCTAGATTTCTCAACTTATCAGCGCATTCTCTAAAAGCTCTGATTTGTACCACGAATATTGTCGCTAAATACAAAATAATGCAACATGTTTTTCTATATTACGGTATGATGGCCTTCGGTTGTCTATTTACGAGATTTTAAGAAAAATCGAAGATGGCGTTTTTATTATTCAAATGTCAGTGGAGTACACTTTTGCCAATATGAGAAATTTGAGGCAATATGTAAAAAATTACATTTGCCCTACGGAACCAATAATTTATGTATGTAATGAACACACTATGTGTTAAAACGTGTCAAGTTTGAAAATGCTGCTTGCATTACGTTCGGGAAAAAAGTGAGGAATACGTAACTTATTTCAAACTGTCGCAAAATTTGACATTTTAAAAGCCATTTTCTTAAAGTCTACAAACCTAAAACCGTATGAATTCATTCTTCATTAGACACGCATTTCAAGTAAAAAATATCTTCCTTGAAGCAAAAATATTTGTCTTTTTATGGCTTCTGCGATTTTCGAAAATGACAGGTGACAAAATTGGTGCCTCCGTGTTGGTGACGCTGCTGGGATGCCGATGAGTGCAGACGCGTGCACATCGAGCTCCGTATGTTCTTGTCTTTTCTGTATGGTTCAACCCTTGAATCGTCCAGAAATTGCCACAGGCGTGTAGGGGAGATGCTCCGGTATCGGTGGACTCCAGTTTCACTGAAGTCGGACCATTTTTCTTGTTTTTACGGCCACTTCTTCGTTCGCCCGTGTGGAGCCTTCGCTACCTTTAGCGTCCAGTAGAGGAGCGGCGGCGCGACGCCGGGAGACGCTCGCCCGAAGACGACAACCACGGCGTTGCCGCGGTTGCTGACGGCTATGGACTCTACTGGGGAGTCGCAAACAGCGTCCGTACGACAATCCGAACCAGGTTTGGGTGAAGAAGCCATGGACTTTGCCGCGCAAAACCGGGATGAAGCAGCACTGCCTGGGAACTGCAACGCGGCGTCCACGCACGCCGCCGCAGATTTTTCCGCCCCAACGGAGACCGACCGCACAGAGGAGGGATGGCAAATATCCCAATCGCTCAGAGCGAAGAAGAAACAGGCGAAGGAGCGGAAATTTCAACAAGGAGGGGACTTCTCCGCAGGCAGCAGACCTACGACGGACAACCAGCCAAAGCGCCGGGGTCGACCTACAAGACGGAGGCCCCCAGCACTACCCAAGGACGATCTGAAAGTAGTCTTCCGACCTCACCAGGGACTGCCTCTGAAGAATGTGACCACCCAAGCGATCTCCGACGCTATAGTGGAGGCTTGCCAAGGAAAAGTCAGGTGGGATCAGTTTATTCTCCGCATCCGACCGGGGTCCAACATTGCGCTAGCGTCGACTCCAGACACGACCGTCGCGATGGCGATGAGAGGCGTCACGTCTTTGAATATCAACGGAAGACCACACCCGGTCAACGTCTACGTTACGGCAGGTGAAGGAACCAAAAAAGGTGTTATTCACGGTATAGAGCCGCACACCCCGTCTGAGACCATCAAAGCGAGCATCCGTTTTCGCACCCAGAGCGTGACGCTGGTCGACGCTCGGATGTTGGGAGACTCTCAGAGTGCCGTCTTGACTTTCTTCGGGGACATTCTACCAAGATATGTTTACTACAGAGGAGGTGAGAAGGAGTGTATTCCTTTTCGTAACACCGTCCAATTCTGCCGGGCGTGTGGGGCGGTTGGCCACCGCACCGACGTGTGTCCGCAGCCAGACTCACCCGAGTGCCATACCTGTGGAATGCGCAACCCCGAAGTAAACCATAATTGCACTCCGACATGCGCAATTTGCACGGGAAACCATATCACTGGAGACCGCAGTTGTCTGAAACGCCTCAAGCCTATTCGCAAGCAAGCAGCGAAACCACCCAAAAAACCACATAAGCCAGCCCCTCGCTGGTTTCAGTCGGAGGAAGAGGAATCAGAATGGGAGTACGGACGAGGCGGGACCCGAAAGAGCCGTTCCAGAACCCGCACGCCGTCGAAAAACCGTGCCGTGGAGACAGGACAACCAGGACAGCGGCATCCAAAGTCGACTTCGACGCTGAGAGCAATCTCCCAGGACAATCCGAACGCGCAAGCCCTTCCGAGAAGCAAGCCACCGGGGGCGTGTCCTGCACATAGCAACCCACAGGCGGACGCGGTAAGCTATGCGCAAGCCGTATCTCCCACTACCAAACATAAACCCGTTACACCAACGATCACAGAACACCCAGAATACAAGCGGGTAGTAGCTGAAAACAGACAACTTAGAACAGAACTACAGGAGGTTAAGTCTCGAATGGCGCGCCTGGAGTCACTACTAAACCAGTCGAGCAACACACAAAGCCCGGCGAGCACACCTGTTGTCTCGCAGCCTGTTGCGCAGCCCGTGGCAACGCAACCACCACAAACACCGCCGATAGCGTTCCTAGTTCAACAAATTCAACTTGTTTTTGCCAAACTAGGCCAGATGGAACGCACCATAAGCGACTTGAGTCAGGCGCAGAATCCTCGCAAGAGATCTTGTCAGAGCCCGGGTGCCCCCACCAGACAACCTAAAGAAAGTGGAATAACAGATTCCGAGAATACCAATCATGGCTAGACACCGTAACAATAAAAAGACCGAGCAAACGGAAATATGGCAGTGGAACTGCTGCTCATTGAGAACAAAACTTGAAAATTTCAAACAATTTATTGGAGCATCTCCAATCCCTCCTGATATAATCTGCCTTCAGGAAGTAGGCAAATTTCAGATAAATCTGAGAGGGTACATAAGACATGTTAACCCAAAGTACCCACAAGTGGCGACATTTACCAAAAAAGATATCGCATTGAGTGTCAGCTACGTGAGCAATGAGGCAGTGCAACACCAGATAATAACAGTGTGGCCCAAAAAACGTGGAGGACCAAAAACAGTGGGGGTCAATATATATAGCCCACCTAAGGAGAGACGAGCCGACTTTGAGAACATTATAGCACATGCGATGGGTTTATTGAAAGAGAAAGACAGGTTAGTTATCATGGGGGATTTTAATGCGCCACACAGAAATTAGGGATATAAGCAGGACAGCCCTAAGGGCAAACTCCTTGTAGACCTTGTTGAACGGTATGATCTCTGCCAACTTACACAACCAGACCTACCGACACGGGTCGGGAATAGCTTAACAAAAGACACGTCACCGGACTTAACGTTTACAAATTCTGAAGGAAACGTCTCATGGGCGCACCTCGGAGAAAACTTGGGCAGCGACCATTACATTCTCGGAATAACTATTAATGCCGCCACGACAAGAAGAATGGGGAAAGCGACAATATCTGATTGGAACAAATTTAGGGAGAACGTAGGAGACCAAGGGGAAATAATAGATCTAGGTAACTGGGTGACACAGATAAAGGAGGCACACAGGAAAGTGACAAAGGAAATAGAAACAAGCGTGGAAATCCCAGCAGTCGACAAGCACCTGCTACATTTGTGGGACGCGCGGAGAAGCCTCACAAAGCGATGTCGGAAGCAAAAGCTTAATCGCAAATTGAAGATAAGGATAGCTCAGTTGTCACAGGAAGCCAATGACTACGCACGTCAACTAAATAAAAGTAACTGGAGACAATTTAGTAACTCACTTAGAGGGACGTTAGGAACCAAAAAGACCTGGCACATCCTGAGGAGTATGATCGATCCAGGGGCAACAAAAACAATGACGAACAGGGCTTTAAGAATTCTGGAGAATGAATTTAAAGGTAACGATGACGCACTTATCTACGAAGTCAAGAAATTATATGTCGGACAAGACGCATGTGAAGTGGTACATGGCAAATATGCAGGAAAAGAACAACCAGAGTTAGACGCTCCCATATTATTTGAAGAGGTTTATGCGGCGGCCCAGTCTTTCAAAAAGAATACCGCCCCAGGACGAGACAAAATAACAAACTCTATGCTTAGAAATTTGAGTGATGCGGCCCTTCGACGAATCACGGATTTCTTTAATGAAAAGGTATGGGTAGATGGAGGAAACCTTCCAGTAGAATGGAAGGACTCAAACATCATGTTAATACCAAAACCAGGGAAACCAAGAGATATTAAGAACCTCCGACCAATCTCCCTTACCTCATGCTTGGGTAAGCTTTTTGAAAAAACAATATTGACTAGATTGACAGACTATGTAGAGAGAGAGGGTCTGCTACCGGTGAATATGTTCGGTTTCCGACCACATGTATCGGCCCAGGATGTTTTCCTGCTGTTGCAAAATGACGTCATGAACCCAAACAGAGGTTCAAGCGACGAATTCGTACTAGCACTAGATATCAAGAAAGCATTCGATACAATATCACACAAGGTGATAATGGAAGGCCTCGAATCGATTAACTGCGGCCAACGAATATATGAGTATGTCCAGTCATTTCTGACAAGCAGGAAAGCTACCATTTCTTTAGGCTCGGTTACATCTGAAACCTTCGACTACCCAAATAGAGGCACCCCCCAGGGAGCCATGCTATCCCCGATACTATTTAATATCGGCCTGAGAAAGCTCGCATGTGAGCTGGAAAATATAAAAGGTCTAGGAGCAGCTCTTTACGCAGACGATGTCACCTTATGGACAAAGGGTGGCTCTTATGCGGACAAAGAAAACGCCCTCCAGGAGGCAGTAGATAAAATACAAGCTTTCGTGACAGCTGCAGGAATGCAATGCTCGCCGGAAAAAACTGAAATGGTTAGAATTAGGGCAAGATACGCAAAGAAAAAGGACTTAATACCGGTAGCAGTACTGCTGGATGGGAGACAAATCAGGGAGGCAGATGTAATACGCGTGCTTGGCATGTGGATACAAGGAAATTCGGGAACGTCACACACACTACAAAGGCTACGGGGAACCACGGCGAATGTGGCCCGGATGATCAGGCGGATAGCAAATAGCGAAATGGGACTAGAGGAGAAAGAAACCATTGCACTCGTTCATGCATTTGTGATCAGCCGAGTTACGTACGCGCTACCGTACCAGACAATGACAAACCAGGAGACAAAGCAAATAAACACAATAATAAGGAAAGCATTCAAAGCAGCATTGGGAATTCCGGAAAATGCCAAAACCGAGAGGGTAGAGAAATTGGGCATATACAATACCTTTGAGGAGTATGCGAATGCGGTGCTTTTATCTCAAAAGGAAAGGCTATCATGGGAGAAGAATTCTGGAAAATATGGGATATACATTGCGACCGTTATATTGTGACGAGGAAACGGTGCTAATAGATGCGGAAAAACGCACACATTTAACTGTAGCGCCTATTCCCAGAAATATGCATCCGACGTATCACGCAGGAAGGAGGAAAGCGAGAACAGACTCCTTACGCAAAGCATTTCAGAATAGCTCAGAAGCCGTCTTTACAGACGTAAGTAAAGCGAGCAGAGGGTCACATGTAGTGGCAATTGTAGCACAAAATCACACCACAATGGCGTCGGTTAAAACTTGTTTCACACGAGTGGCAGAGGCGGCAGCAATAGCCATAGCCATATCCAACGCAGAAATCAGGGGAGAATCAGTGGTTGTGCTCTCCGATTCACAGGCGGCATGCCGAATGTTTCTCCAAGGAACGCTACCTAAAATAGCGTATAAATTTTTGAATAAACCCATAACAGGAGACCATCACATTGTATGGTGTCCTGCTCACGAAGGTTTGGAGGGGAACGTCGTGGCAGACCGTATAGCTCGAGGCATCACCAACCGAGCGACGGCAGGCCACGACGTTGAACCTCTCTCCAATTCGCGTGACATCCTCCTTCAACAAAGGAAACAACGAAAGGAATATGGGCTTCCACATAAGGATTTGGATAGCCAGCAAAGCAGGGATTGGAGACGAATACAAACCAATAGCTTTCCCAATTTGTACCATCTAAGTAGAATATATCCCGCAAGATATAAAGACACCTGTCCGTGGTGTTCACAAGTACCAACACTCAGCCACATAACATGGGAGTGCACCCAGAGGCCCACACACATCGACAGCCCACACATCACGAAGCAACCACACATGCTTCACAGGCAGTGGGAGGCATGGCTTGCGGACGAGGACAAGCAGAGCCAAATAGCTTTGCTTGACCAGGTCCAGCGAGCCGCTCGTGCCAGCGGAGCCCTGGACTGAGGGCCCGACCAAACTGCCTGCATTTCAATTTTTTTTTTCTGAATAAAGTTTCTTCCTCCTCCTCCTCCGTGTTGGTGGAATTTGATATTTTTTTCCTCGTAAGTTATGCCGTTAATCATAAAACGAAGTTGACTTTCGGGCTACCTGGTGAGTGGTGCAGAAAATATAAAATACTCAGTGAAATCTAAAATATCAACTTTTGGACCAGTGTGGATCTCTCTTGGAACCACCCAAATTATGTTTTTGCAAATGCTGCCAAATAAATAACGA
Source organism: Rhipicephalus annulatus (assembly GCA_013436015.1). Lineage (NCBI taxonomy): Eukaryota > Metazoa > Arthropoda > Arachnida > Ixodida > Ixodidae > Rhipicephalus > Rhipicephalus annulatus. The sequence continues at coordinate 601,767 of WOVY01010302.1, read as the reverse complement.
TTTCTTCTCGACATCAACTGATTGTAGCCACAAGAAATAACGTTAAAATTATCCTGACAATCACAATTCTATTTTCATCACTCCAATTCCTCGTTTGATATTATCATCTCAGATGGCATACACGGAGAAAAAGAAGTGAATGCAACTCGGTAATAAAAAGAGATGATGCGAGATAGAAATTTCCATTCCAGCCTTCTTCCTCGAAACCCACCTTGGCGACAGAACAAAGTACGCGAAGCGGAAGCAAACGAGGTAATCAAATCTGTGCTTTATGCGCAGCAGCCCGAACTTGTTTTTCTCATGTTGTCTGAGAGAGTTACAATGCTCTAGAGGATGATACTACGAGACCTCGTAAGCCACAAAGCACTCGCGGCACTGGCTGTAACAACTGTAGATAGGGAATGGGCCTTTACAAACTCGGCTGAATTAGCCTGAGTATCACTAACAGTGGTCTGAAAAGGGAGCAGTCATCACTTCCTTTAGGCTGCTCAACTTCCGGAGATGGTACCAGCCCGTTCGCACTATTTATTTCTTGCAGTAGTGACGTGACAGAAATACATGAAAGCCAGATGTACAGACGAATGTTTGCTAGAGACACTGTGCATTCTCCTATACTTGCGACCATCTCTTTTCCTATTCGGTGCCGCAAGCCTTTTATGTCGAACGCAGGGTGTCTGCGTTGAATTACTCGTGGGTTTGCTTTCGACACGCACCTTGAGAGCGGAAAGTCGATTAAGCGTGCATTCTTGGCAAAGGAAGTATGAGAGATGTTGGAGCACTGGGTGAACTAGAGGAGACGGAAGCATGCACTCGCTATTCATTCATGACTACTGTTTTTACAAGGGAGTTTTTAGCACTGGTGCGTGACGTCAATGATATCTGTCTGACGTGGTACCAGCATGCACTGTGCCTACAGTACAAGCATTTATTAGGTGTACAAAGTGGAACTGGCGTTTGAAATCTCAAAAAGAAACAGCTTGTGGTATCATAATAAGCTGTATCGGTTCGCCTCAATAAAATAAAACTTTTGACCCTATCAGCAAATGAGATTTTGCACATAATGACTTTGGCTACAATGCAATGTAAATAAACCAGCTATGAACAACTAAGTCAAGCTGTTATTTAAAAATATCAATCAGTTTTGGGAAGGCAGCAGCCCAATCCGCGGGAAATTTTGTGACGTGAAAGCTTTCATAAATTATGCTGCTGAAACAAAACTATGCAGATAGATTTTCTTAGTCATAAAATCCGTGTTAAGAAGCGAGGGACACATATTTGCAAAAATAATATGCCTTGAAAGCAACTCTTTGTCGGAATAAAATACAAGACTAAAAAATTACCCCAGAAACCTCGGGAAGTGCGAAGCAGCAGTGTATCGCATACGTACGAATTAATGCCATTGAGAAGACAGCGTTCTTTCATTGCTATAGACAGCATCACAGACATGATCTAACGTATAAACAGTCTTTCCTGAGCAAACGCGCCACCTTATTTGCCTCTTGGAGAAGCGCAGGTGGCGCAGAATTTCGGTGGCGAACGCACATTCTCAGTAGATTTTCCCGAGTGAACGACAGAATAATTTTCCACTCGAGTTGCCGTGCGGGGCTACATCAGGGGACCCCATGACGGGCTACGAATGTGGTGCGTTGTGAGAGCCCAGCGAACATACGTGGCCAACGGAACTGTGTCAAACACATCCGATTTTGGTGTAGTCACTTTGGTGTATCGTTTTCTGTAAGAATTATTCCTTTCTCTCATCTATCACTC